>VZRH01000299.1:889663-919367 GCA_013397555.1 Urocynchramus pylzowi | reverse complement strand
AAAAAAAACAAAAAAAACAAAAAAAACCCCAAAAAAACCAAAAAATAAAACCAAACCAAACCAAAACAACAAAACAATGCATCCCGAAGTCTTTCAGCCCTATGGACATGAAGCAAAACCCTTCCCAGTGGTGTGGCTGGCACAGAGGGATGCCAGCACACTGTCAGCCTGTCCCACGACAGAGGGGGCTCCCAGGACCAGCAGCACAGGGCACACACACACTGCCCCAGCCCACTGATATCACTCCTGCAGCCGCTCAAAGCCTCCCCACAACTTTATTAAATTTTATTACACGGCCACCACGTCCCCACAGAGCTTTCCCACCTCCCGAGGTGGGGATGCTCTTGGGGAAAGGCGAATTTCCCCCTCATTTGACACCCAGTAAGCGGCCGTGAGGAGATTCCAGCGGGAAGGCGGAGCAGCACCGGGCTGAGCTTCAAGGGATTCACTGCTCAAAACCGCGGGGATGGAGAGCGGCGGTGGCCGAGCAGGGATTTCTGGATTTATTCCTTTATTCACGCCGGGCAGTGCCTCACTAGAGGGCAGCCAGCACACGGCTCCAGCAGCCCCGAGAGCTCAAAACTGAGAGGTTTCAGGAGGGACAGTGCGCCGAGGGAGGAATAAATCACTTTATTAACGCTGTTATGTGCCTGTGCTGTGGCTCAGACAGCGGCTCTCACAGGTACATCCCTCGCTCCCAGCACCCTGACTGCCCAAATCCCCTCACCAACTCCAATATGAAACCCTGCTTTTCATGGTTTTCCCCATCAAAGTGCCAATATTTACTGAACAATGCAGGTTTTTTTTCAGCAGAACCTCTAAATTTGTCTCCACAACCCCAGGAGAAAGAGGCAGAGAGTTATTTGGCTACCTACAGAGGGGAACAACAGCAATTCATGAAAAATCCCAGCAATTCAACAGCAATTCATAAAAAAACCCAGCAATTCACACACACATGCCAAAAAAAAAAAAGTGTATATATATAGATATATATATATGTGTGTGTGTGTATATTTATGTGTGTGTATATTTATGTGTGTGTATATATATATGTGTGTGTGTATATATATCTATATCTATCTATCTATCTATATCTATATATATATCTCCAGGTCCTAATTTTGTTTTATATACCAGAAAAATATAAATCAATGAACCAACAGCAGCACAGGAAAGTTCTCCTTTCCCATGGGAATACCCAGGACCTCACCAGCTAAATTCCTTCATGCCAGAAACAGCGAGATCAAACCCCAGTGCTGGGAGACCTGCTCTGCATTTTAGGTATTTACAGTAAATGCTTACCATGGTGTAATTGCCTTTGTATGGCAACAATACCTCGTCCTATTAGGAAATATCATGGGAATAGGGATTTAAGGTAGATAGTGTAAGTTCTCACCAGGATTTAATAACCTCCACTGGGACTGATTTGCTTAGAACAATAGTTAAACAGATCAAATATTCCCAGGGGACCCTTTCCTGATGGTGTGTTATTTATGTGAGGGACCAGCAATCTGATCCAAAACTTCCTGGAGCCTTTCCAGGCTGGGTCAGCCCCTCCAGTGCCAACAGATGCTTCTGGAGGGGCTTGAACCCAGCACAGCCCTGAGATGACCCCATCTCAGCAGGGACTGCCCATCAGTCAGTTCTGCTCCACGTTTTAATCAACCAAATTCAGTTTTATTACAGATAAAAGTCTTCAAAAATTGATCTCTGTTAGAAGAAAACTGGTCTCGGACTAGAAAGGAACATAATTTAAAATATACTGCCAAAAGAACATTGTTTTTTAAGAAGAGGACAATTCCCCTCCTTATAAGTTGCTCTCAGCTCTTCAATGTCATCGAAGTCCCAATTCCATAGCCAGATCCCAAATGTCTCCTTGCTTCAAGGAGTGAAACAACCCCTGGGAGAAATCAGTCCTGTCCATAGCCACCATGTAATTAATGTTTTCCTGCTCTGTGTACTCTAAGAGCACATTGGCAAGCTGGAATTTGTTTCATACACATTTTTTCCAGTCTGTCCCTTAATCCACCTGAACTCCCAGCAAGATGACAGCACAGAGGTCACCCTTCACTCTGTTACTAGAAAGTGAGCCACTGTGGGAAAGAATCTGCAGGGCAGCACATGAAGTCACTGCCTGAGACACCTAGAGCAGCTCAGAAACTTGGACAGAATGAAGGATTAGCCCTTTTCCAGGATTGCTGAATATTATTACTCCTTTCCTTGAACAGGGATTTGCACTTATGGAGACTTATGCATACACCAGAAATGAGAAAGCAAGATGGCTTGTATTAAAGACCATCCTAGGACTTTATAAGCCATACTTACATGCCAAAACCTCATATTGGATTTTTTTTTTTTATTTTATTCTCCAACTCCAGTAATTTAGCAGCACATATTGATTTTGAAAGACTAGGCAAAGCTAAATGAGTAGGATGCAGGGGCAGCCAGGAGTAACTGCTGAGCCAGAGAAAGGACTAAAAAGAATAGGGAAAAAAATTATATCACTTAATCAAAAAAGATTAAAGAGAGTCCACATTTTCCCCTGTTTGAATGGCAAACTTCCCATCAGATTAAAGAGACCACTTAAAACCAGAATGTCTTCCATCAGAAGTCTGGGTACAAAAAGGAAAGCAGCTTATATTGTCCACAGGCTCAAATATTCTTTCAGTTTATTCTAAAAAGAGAAATATATAGGAAAAAAAAAAAAGATACAGCTTTTCTTTTTCCTCAACTAAAATAATTTTCTGGCAGTGCCTTCCTGCCCACATGACCCACTGTGGAGGCAAATTCCCTCCCAGCAGAGCCAGCTCCACTGGGACACACAGATCAGCCCCTTCTCCCTGCCCTGGGGGACTCACCCCAGGAGAGGCTGCAGCTCAGGCTCAGGGCACCCTTTGAGGTGGATATTAAGTTCTCCACGTTCTGGGTGGGCTCCTGGGAAAGCTCCCACCTTCCCAAAAGTGAGCTGCAGCACAGGGCTAGGGAAAGCCTCCCCCAGCCCTGGGCAAAAGGGGACAACACAAGCTCCCCCCTCCTGTGACACAGCACAAGCTGCCCATCCTCTCCTTGAGCAGAACTGTATTCTCCATTCTACATTCTAAAACCAGGAGAAAAAGAAACAGTGTATGGGGACAGGATTAGTGTTCAAAATTAATTAACAGATAATGCCCCAACAAATGAGTTTCATCCCAGTTTATTCACTCCATCCCAGGGGGAGAACATCCTTCTTATCAGAGCAGCAGAGAAAGTGAGGACAAGCCTAATAAAAAGACAAGCTGTACTTCGGAGAGTTGTTATTTTTAACTAATTCTCCCCGTTTTGTTCCACCTCACTTTAATTAAAGAGCTGAGATCGTGGTAAGAGCCCCATCTTGCACCAGCACTAATCTGCAGTGCCCCACAAGGCAAGGAGGGGCTCGGCTCGAGCTGCTGAGCACAATTTCTCAAGGGGCAATTTTGATACACAGCACAGTCGGGAGCCTGTGCCACAGTACCCCAGCAGAGGAAAAATCTGTGTTCCTGCAGAGCTGTGGCTGGGCTCTGTGTGCCAGGGGGTGCTACATTCTCCAGGTGATGCCTCCTCACCAGGCACCTGGGCAGCAAGGGGGAGGTTGACAGCTCTTCATTTCTTCTGGTCTGTGACACCTTCAGAGGTAAGGCTTTGGTGATTTCTTTGGGGGTTTTGGTAGGGCTGTTTTTTAAAGAATTTTTTTTTTATGTTTTTGCATCCAGAAGCACTCTTCTAACCAAAGCATTGCTCTGCTCTGTTGTAGGTAAATAAAAGCTCAGGCTCTACTAAAGATTAGATCTAGCAAAGACTCTGAAACAAGAAGCTGCTCCTAAAAGCCCATCAGACAAAGCCAGGGCCTGCCCCAGCACCAGGGATTGTGAGAAGATGGCAGTAGGGTCCCTCTCCAGCACACACCCAGCTGTGCCCAATGATGGGCCAGTTTGCAGGGTACCACGCCCAAACTCGCAGTTACTGGGGCAAAAAGAAGGAAAATATTTGGAGAGGAGTGCAGAGCTTCAGCTGGCAGCAGGCTCCACACCCAGGTTCCCACAGGATTAGAGGCACTCTCCCCTCCAAACACAAATCCAAGGATTCCACTTCATCTCTGCACCAGCCAAATGAACCCCCAAGGCAATCCCACGGGGTTCCTAGTGCTTGTGATTTTCCAAGGAGCAGGGCTGGCGAGTCTCCAGCCCTGACAGCCTGCAGGACCCTTTGCAGCACTGAGGGTCCCCCTGCCAGAGCCCTGGAGCAGGAGTCAGGGGGACCTTGCTGGAGAAGTGACCCTGTGCCTTAGCTAGGGGGTCTCAGGTTAGAGACCTCTATCTCCACTCTGGGTTCTGATAAATGATGTTCTCAGGCAATAATCACCAGTCCTGTCAGAGGAGACCTCGATGACAACAGCAGTGAGTCATCCCCCTTGCATATCAGCCCCCAGTGCCTTCCACTCCCCCTTCCAGGACTTGATTCAAAACAGTCCCATCTGTTTTCAAAGCTTCTTATCTGTTTGCTTTAGCCTGCAGCTCACAAGTTTGCTCTTTCCCCCTTTCCTTAGGGAAAGGCCACTGTACCAGCATGGTACCATTCCTTGTACCATTCCTCAGTGGGCTCAGGCAGCACTGAGGAATGAATGGATGTGGCTCCTGTAATCACTGGTCTGAGTGATCTCTGCACCCTGAATCACATTGCTGAGCCACTCTTTGCAAGTCTTGTCCTACACAGCTGCAGCTGAATTCAGCCTGGAAAAACATCTATTCCCTTCACCACCTATGAAAGTTTATTTTCCTTTAGTATGAACTGTAACACATAATACAACCTAGAAGAAGATGACAAACAAAAAAAAAAAAAAAAAATTGGGCATGTTTTAAATGCCCATTAAGTTCAAAAAAATAAAAAAAATTTGATTCTGATGTCATTTTGCTGTTCATTCTGCTCATTTTCTGGGACAGGTATGGTAAAAGAAAAGGATCTTGGAGGAATGTATTCAAAGCTTAAGCTGAAAGGGAAGGTGGCAGAGGAAGCAACCCCCTCCAGCAGTGAATTACTCAGCCATATCACAAATGCAAATGTGGACAATCCTGCTAAACAGGCTCAAAGCAATTGAGTCTTGTAGTGGAGTTCACTGAAACTACAGGAATTCGCCCTCGAAACCTTCCTTCAAGTACCCATGTCTGCACTTAGAGATCATAGGAGGCATCTAACAGATAAAATTATCGACCTTTCCAAAGCTCACTTTAAGCTGCCTACAGGGAATCACGTAATTATGGGATGAAAGATAAAGCTTTGTCTGGGATAAGACAGCATAAAGCAGTGAGAAATGCATTATACAGTTATCATCATCTGGGCTTCTTTCCATCTGCCTTCTGAGGTTCCTGTTTCCAGGATCTCCTCAGCTGCCCTGAGATTCACAAACCGAACCAAAGGGAGAGCAGCTATTGCAATATCAACACTCCAACAGTCTGGATTTCAAAATTTAAGAAAAGAAATCAAAAGCAAAGGGCCACAACCCTTAAAGAGCTGCAAACATCATGGAAATCATCATTCCCCATCATCTGTGATCTGTCATTCTGGGATTACCAGGAAGGGCTGGAGTTGCAGCAGCATCTAAAAACACCATGGGCAGACAGTAAAGGGAGTATAAAAACTCATTCTTAGGGCACAGAACAACCACTAAATGACAGGGGTTAGGGTGAAAGCTTCCTCCAAGGACTGGCTTGCCCACAGTTGTTCTGAATCAAGATGCAACTGTCAGCTGGCTCCTGTCCCTTAAAATTACTTCCATCTGCCTTCACCCAGCCGAGCTTCTGGCATAAACAAAGCCCTCAGAACCAAACATCCTCTCCCTCCACACCCCACTGTGCATTCCATTCCGGGAAGAGCAGATTCCATGCTGACCTACAGCTCTGCAGACAAGCTTCAACACTCCTGGCCTATTTTCTTTTGGAAGAGAGTGGGGGCAGTTGTCTCCAAACAGAATCTTTCTTGTTGCAGGGGAGCAAGTAGAGGCTGGCTGCTCCCTGTGTCCTACCACCTTCACTAAGAGACAAAAGGACATATCCTGCACCAAAATTTACAGCAAAGCTACCCAGCACCTAACAAAGTCCCAGGCTTTTTCTATGTTGGACCTGCTTCCATCCCATCCCATCTTCCTGTCATCCCCTGGGAGAGGGGAGCTTTGTCCACAAGACCTCCCAATGCACCCCCAGGACTTGCTGTGTGTTTTGAAGAACTCAAAAGTCAGATTCAGAAGAACAGAATCCATTCTGCTCCAGGATGGCAGTGCTGGACTTGACATGTATTGGGCTGACCACAGTGACATTCACTGCTTCACTGCAAAAGACCACATTAAACTTGACAGATTTTGCCACCTTCTCACAGACCCCACTCCTTAATTATGAAGGAAGTGAAGCACAGACCTGACTGCACACAAAAAGCCAGTTCCAGAGCTTGGAGTACAGCTACATCCCAGCCTCATCCAGAGCTGCATCCCCTCTACCAAACAGTCCACTGCACTGTCCTTAAGCATATATATAAAAAAAAAATATCAATAAAGCCTGCAGTAACCCTTCTTTTGCCTCTTTGTGTTTTGGTTTTGTTTTGTTACTATATGCTCCAGTTGCTGTTGGAAAGCAATTTCTGATTCAGGCTCGAGGACCATTTAACAATTCAACTAATAATTGTATTTTATTTCTCAGACTATTAGCATGTAATGGAGCAGCAGCAGCCTTGGCTCCTGCTGTCTGGGAAGAGAGAGAATTTGTGCCAAGGGCTAAGTGCATTGCCTTGGGTCAGCTGGTCCCTCCAAATCCCTGAGTACATTATCTTGGGAGTGGGAATTCACCCCACTCTGCTCTCAGCGGGAACTGGAGATTCCAGTTGCTTTTCAAAGGATGAAGAAATATCAGTGTATTTCCTAGTGCTTTCTCCCCTTCTGTACTCCTCCCAAATAATAGAAAGCTGCTTAAATGAGATGTGCACACTCACAGAACAAGTTAATTAATGGTCTCAGCCTGAATTGGTGAAACCAGCATGCCTTGAGCAGTGATTTAGCACTTCAACACTCGCTGCCAGACTTTCCCCTTCCAAATGGTCTTTAATCCCCTATATTAACATTTAGCTCCCTGCTGAGGGGCCTCTTCCAAAACCCAGCTCTTTGGGAGCTTGTTCTCAAGACAGCAGCATCCCAGGTTCCCACTGAGCTTAGGAGCTGGAGTGGGGCTGCAGAGCTGGGAGGGAGCTGGCATTGCAAAGGGATGAACATCTGCAACATCTGCCCAGCCCCACAGCAACTGGCAGGAGAGCATGCAAGAGATGAGCTCTTCACCCCCCATCAGACCAGCAAAGAGCCTCATTGCTGAGGCACCAAAGTTCCTACAGAAGCAGGTTTAAAATTAAAACTCCTTCCTGCTGAATGAAAACTGTTCTGATTCTGCTTCATCCTGCCAGCACCTTCTCTTGCAAGATGTATTTTCTTACATGATAGAAGAGAGCAAAGAGAGGAGGGCTGGGGGAGTAGAAAACATTTCTAGGAGCTGCAGAGTTGTGTTTATGCAGCACACTCAGGTTCTGGTTTGCAGCAATCACTGTGCCCAGTACCTGCTGCACACACTGGAGTGGACTGGTGACTGCTCTGAAGACCCAGCCAGGGTCAGTGACAGCCAGGGAGAGCATCACTTCTCCTGGGACAGGCTCCACAGAGCAGAGGTGACAAGGACAGAGAGGTCTGAGCTGTGCACCAATCTCAAGGAGCCTCTGCTGCAGGCTTTGCACAGGTCTTCCTCCTGCAGAGGCTGAGCCCAGCCTGGGCTCCTGGGCAGCAGGCAGAGAGAAAATCCAAGGAAGTGGTGGAGTCCTCATCCCTGGAAATGTTCAGATAACATGTAGGTGTGGTGCTGAGGGATGTAGTTCAGTGGTGGAGCTGGCAGTGCTGGGACAATGGTGGGACTCAATGATCCTAGAGAGCTTTTCCAGCCTCAGTGATTCTGAGATCAGACTCAGGGAGCAGAGGGAGGACTGGAGCACAGCCAGGTCCTGCTCAGCCCATGAAGAGGTGAGCACCTTCCCCTCTTGCACAGGACTTGTCTGATCCCTGGAGATGCAGAAACAGATGGGGAAGATGAAAACCAGGGCTCTCCCCACTCACCCAAGCCCAGCCCACCTCCAGGAAGAGCAGAGCAGGCACCAGCCCTGTTCTCTGCCCAGCTAGAGCACAGCCCATCTCTGCTGGGACAGCCAGTTAAAGCACTGGGCCAGGCAGGGGACACGTGGGGACAGCAAAGCCCAAGTGAGGCAGCAGAGCAATTCTGGCACCTCTGGGCAAAGCCAGGGAAGCAGTCACGTACAGAAACCTACCCCAGCACTCCCCAGTTCTTAGCCAATTATGACATAATTCTTTCCTTTCCCTGAAGGTTTAAAGCAACAAAGAGGGAGCACAAAGGGAGAGGTGGGAGGACTGCAGCAGCACGAGGGAGATGAGAAACCAGGGGCTCCTGCCTTTGATGTTTGGATGATCACATCATTGCAATTACTATGTCAAGGGCTCTGCAGTGTCACTGGTAAATAAATCATCCACGAAAATGAAATGTGCAGGGGGCTTGCACCACTAGTCACAGCAGGTAAAAATGAGAACAGAGGAGTCAAAGCATTTCAAACAGAGGAAAAACTCCAAAATGCTAGGAAAACAAAGTAACATTTCAGATTATTTCTATAACAAATATAAAATCTGTGCAGATGCCTGTACAGGGAAGATAGATACTTTAGATTCATCTACTGTTCTTTAGGAAATGAAGCCATTATTTAATCATGTGTAGTCTTATTGCAGACAGAGAGAGGATAAAGAATTCATTTGTGTTGTACAAGAAAGAACCTGGCACTTGATACCTGTCCTGATACAGCATTAAAAACTATGCAATACACTAATTATTCTCCTTCATCACAAAAAACACCTAAGTTCTCTCCTCCCCTCCCCTGCTGCCACAATGAGGTGATTTGTGCCACACCACGGTAACAGAGAATTTCACACCCCACTCTATTTCAAGAATGACCCAAAGTAGAATTCCATCCCAAGCACTTGATGATCAGTTGATCTGAGTTCCCTGCTATGGCTGATGCTCATTTCCCAGATGAGTAAACAGATCCATACAAAGATGTTTCCTCAAGATCACTGGTGCCAGGAGCAGCCAGAGCTTCCACCTGCCCTGCTGAGCCACAGCTCCTGACAGAAACACCCCAAACCCCCCCAGCAAGTGGAGCACTGCAAGCATCACTGGCAGCACCCCAGAACGGATGGGATGGAGCAGGGGGCAAAGCCTGGCAGACATTCAGCCCTTCTCTTTCCCCTCATTCAGTCTCTCCAGGCTCAGCCAAGTCCAGTTTCTCCTCAGCTGTTTGCCCTAAGCTGCCTCATCCTTCCCTCCATGCTCTCCCAGCCCAGAGGTGCAGCTCCAGAAATGCTTTCTAAATGCCTGTTTTGCAATTCAGAACATCCCTAAACTGTTCCATCAGCTCAGTATTGGCCTGCAATCCCCTCTGGACCTGAAGTGTTTATTCAGTATTACTTGCAAGATTTAACTCAAAGATAATTAATTCAGTTCTGTGATTTTTGGCTTCATTTTGATTTTAGGGCACCAAAAGAAAACCTTTGCTTGAATCAAAGCACTTAGAAATCTGACAAACTGATTTACTGCCCTGAAGAGAACTTTTTTTTTTTTTTTTAAATACAAATTGGTTCTACCTTTACCCACCCCCATTTTTGTTTAAACCCACCTACCGATGGTGGGAGCACAAATTCTGTTATCACATGCTTAACTGCTGTATCATGTTTATTTTAATCAGAGCCCATCCCATTCCAGTTGCAAGTATTTCAAGCCCAGAGCTGGAGTGGGAGAGCAAATTAAAATGAGAAAAGCAGTAGAAGTGATGGCACCCAGCAACATGAGCAAGCACAGCACGTGTCACTGCCCTGCAGCCTCCCAGGGCAGGGGATGCAAAGGATAAGAGGGAATGGCTTCTGAATTACAGAGGGCAGGGATGGATGGGACATTGAGAAGAAAATCTTCCCTGTGAGGGTGGTGAGGCTCTGGCACAGGGTGCCCAGAGAAGCTGTGGCAGCCCCTGGATCCCTGGAAGTGTCCAAGGCCAGGTTGGATCAGGCTTGGAGCAACCTGGGATAGGAAGGGGTCCCTGCCCTTGGAACCAGGTGATCTTTAATGCCCCTTCTAACCCAAACCATTCTATAACCACAAACCCACTATCTGTTGGCTGAGGTGGTTCACAACACAACAGAAACAGCTCCCTTCCCTCTGAATTGGCTAATTGAGCTTCTGATCATTCAAGCCATGCTTTGCTGTCTCCAGCAGGATCAGCAAAATGCTCCAAGCCTGAAAGCAGTCTTTAGCTACTGCCAGGTTGGAGCACCTATTGCTGCAGCCCCAACTCCCCTGCTACCCTTTCACAAAAAACCTGACATCTAAAGGGTCTCAAGCTGCCCTTCAGCAAGAGCTACCAGCTACCACCACTGCTTCCCTGCAAGAACTGATTACAATTGCTGCACCTCTAATTTCTGACTGATGCAGCACCAGAGCTGTGAGCCTTCCCACCCACAGGACCCCGTGTAACAGAATGCTCCCAAAAAGTAATTTATCCTCAGAATAGTCAGGAAAACCTTGCCTGCCAGAAGCCTTATTGCTTTTAAACTCAACACCAGTTACGTTTTCACATCTATAAGAAAACACGATTTCATCTTAGTGATAGATCACAGACTGCTTTACAAACAATCAGTGAATCCTCACAGATCAAACTACAGCAAGATAATGATCCACTCAAGTCTAAAGGAGTAAAACATACCTGACACAGGCAAAGGGAGGCTGTTTCAGATCACTGCTCTCTCACTGGAAGCGATGGGTGGGAAGTTACTCATGGATTTCTCCAGTCCTTAGCCCGAGATGTGACACAAACCAAGCCCCTCACAAACTTTACAGGGTGACCACACTGCACTGAAGCTGTGTCACACCAACTGAGAGCAGCTCAGCTGGAGGACCAGCACAGCAGACAAAGCATCCCAGCTGGAAAACACATTAAAAGCTCCAAAACCCTACAAATGGCCTTGATCAGTTTTCCCCAATGGGACTACTTTTGCAGCAAAAAATAGATTCATTATTTATAGCAGAAAAGAAGGTGGCTGACTGCAGCTGAGGATGCCACTTTGGATTTAGCAGATATCCTGATATGGTGCATTATGTAAACAACACCTACACACACGAGGCTCCTCTCGCCACAGTAAGAAGTTTTCCCTGGTTTTTGTAAGGAACAAAAGCTTCTCCCTTTTAATTTCAATGGAATCAGGGTCTGGATTCTGAACTGTCTGTAAGTTTGATGGGTGACAGCCAACTTTGGTTCTCTCCATCTGAAGCTCTCCAAGCTCTGTGGCCCACACTCCCCTGTCTGGCCACTTTCCAGTCAGTGACCATGACTTTAATTTTTCACACTGGGTGGCCAATGTCCTCAGATTTGCACTCCCACACCATTTACAGTCAAGGGACACGAATTCAGGGCACACACTGTGACAAGGGACTGTCTGAAGCAGGGCTTTGTTGAATAGTTTAGAAAACTGGGTTTAGAAAACAACCTCTCTAGGACTTGATAGGAGAGTTCAAGCTGTTTATTTGCCATTAGCAGGCACCAAGCCATGGTGCTTTGCCTCAGCTGCTGTACTGCCTATCATGATATTTTTATAACATTCTTTGCTGGATGACCAGAAGCAATTCCCTGTTCCCCAGGGATGCCTGACCTGATGTTGCTACAAGTCTAACACCACAGCTCAAAGTCTTTGCAAAGCTTGTAAAGTAAAGGCACAGGAAAAAGAAAGAACATGAAGGAAATTTAAATGTAGCTTTAATTTCTTGTTTTTAACTGTATGCCACAATTAGGGTAACACAAAGAGAATTGCAGTGCAGTGCCTCCTGTGAGCAGTCTTTGGGAAGGGGATGCTCTGAGCTCAATCTCCATTTTCTGTCCTGAGTGGCTTCACAGAAACCAAACCAGGTACTCTGCACAGCCAGATAACTGCAGTCAGGCTCAACACTTCCTCACAAATGTTTTAAATGTTTGCCCCAGTGAGAAATATGGCATATGGATTCAACACAGTGGTTATCCTAGTCCTCTGCCAGAGGAAGAGAACCAAGGGAAGAGCTTGCTCCCTGTACTGCTTGTATGCATCACTGTCAGCAATTGCATGGTGAGACCAAGTCCTTTCAAAAGAGAAAAAATCCAAATGTCTATTTTGGGAAATTCTCATCCATCACACAGCATTAGAGATACTCAAAGGACTCTGGCTTTATGTGATTTAACATGGAGATTTACACCTGACCCCACCTCCTTATTTTACAGTCTTTGGTGGCATTATGCTTTGAGGTTCAGTAGCTCCAAGTGGGGCTTCTATTTAAAGCCATCTTTACTGCCACGAAATTTTGTTACATGACCTTTTTTGAAAAATACGGTTTTTGGGAAAAAAAAGGTATCAGATGACTTGCTGACTTCTGAGACATGTAGATGCAATGAGCAAAAAGTACAAATCCTGCTGGTTTGGCTCAGAATAAAGGCAGCCTCTTAAAGTTTAGAAATACAGAACATCAAATTGTAGAGAGGAAAGAATAGTTTAAATTAAAACATTAAAAATATATATCTACTGGCAAAGGAGGAAGGGGGGAAAAGACAAGCTTGACACATGGTAGCAAAAAGTGGGAAATTCTTCCTTTTAGCTTAGGTGGGTAACATTAAAATACACACACACACATAATTACTCAGGTTTTCCCCTGGGAACCCCAAATTTATGCCTGGTCTGTACAAGAGGACAACACAGCTGTGACAGAGAACAGACCTGTAATTACATCTCTGTTGTGCCATCAACAAACCCAGCATTCATGGACACACATCCCCCGGGACACGAATCCCTCGCAGACACAGCTGAAAGCTCATGTATCTCCTGCTTGCAGCCTCACCTTCTCATGCATTTCATTCTGGGTTTGATTATTAGATGCCCACAAGCACCTATTAAAGAGACAGAAGAAATCCTGGCAGGGCAAATCCCAGCCCTGCTGTCAGACAGGTCCAATAACCCAGGAACAAAGGCTCGCTCTCCGCGCTCCTGCCGAGGCATGCAGGGATCCAGGAGCAGGGATCCTGCAGGAAATGGCACCTGCTGGCCTTGGTGGCACACTGGCACTTCAGTGCCACCTCTTCCCCACTGTTTTCATAGAGGTGCAAAGCATGGAGCTGTTGTTGTGGCAGGAGGTACAACATCCACGGCAGTGTGTTCTAAACAAGAGGTGTTTAAGGGATAGCCCAGGCAAACCAGTCCTCCTGAGGTCTCTTTGGAGGGGAGAACAAAAACCCACCCCTTGGCAAATCAGGGGCAGGAAAGCACAACTGCCACAAGGAGCTGGAGACCAGGTGCAGCAGCAAGTGAATGTCACAAACTGTCCAAAGCAGAGAGGATTCCCATTGTCCCCAGGAGCTTGTGTGGGAGCAGGAGTGGCCAACACCTGATGCCTGGCAAGTTGCTCATCCACCTGGGCCAGGCACTCACCCCCAGGAAAAAGGGACTGCCCTGAAATGTTAAATCCCCAGGGCAGAGCACCACAGACATCAGAAGACACTGTAAAAAGAAGTGTATTTTCTACAGCACCATCATATTCCTCATTTCCTGCCACAGTGACCTACCTACCTGTGCAGGCAAAGGACCCCTATTCCCAACAAATCAGAGCAGTAACGAGCTTTCTGCCCCAGAAAATCACATCTAGCCATTCAACAAAACACCCAGCTGCAACATTTCTCTGCTGCTTATATTCCTTACCCTATCCTAAATAAAGGAAAAGGCTATGAAATGCTTTTTTGGACATGCCCTGCAATATGCAGACACTGTTCCTGGGCCAAGGAGATGTCAGCAGAGGGCTGACCTGCTCTTCATATCCATTGACATGGGCAGAACATGTGCCACAAACATCTTCATAAAACAAAACCCTTTTGGGAAAATCAGTGCTTGCTGCTCTTGCCTGCCAGCAGAATATATCTTACATACCCGTGCTGGTTCCCACTGCATGGCTATAAAGTTTCACATCCTGTAAATACACAGCTAGACATGAAAATATCAACTCATTTTGTGTATCTTCTCACTCTTCCCTTTACAGCCAGTGCCAGCACCATGGTAATTCAAACACTGTGACTTGGGATTCCTTTCTGGCAAGTGCCCACACTAAATTTAAATAAGGCAGGCTTGGCCTGAAGCCAGCCTCCAGAAGGTGGGTTTTCCTTTGTCTCAGTAATGTAGGAAGCAAAACAGCTACAAAGAGAGCCAGAGACCACATCGTGATGAGGATGAGGGGATTGCAGGGGGAGAAGAGAGAAAGATTAATCTGAAAATACCTTGTGAGGGTTTCCAAAACAGAGAGCCTTAAACAAGGAGCGAAAAGTTGGCTTGAGAGCAAAGATTGTATGCAGCAAGTGAAATAAATGGGAAGATTTCCAGAGAGTGGATCACTGCAGAGCAGCAGAGCCATTAAGGAATGTGTATCCCCAGAGCTGCACTCGCCATGCCCAGCAGCACCAGGATAATGTGCTCATAACTCAGAGAAGCATCAGCAAACAGCAGTTTTCCTATTCCCTGTATAATTTAGCAAAGGCACAGACACTGCTCTGTCATATTTCTCCTCCCTCAAAGCAACAGCATTACTTGTTCTGGGATTATTTTGGTGATGGTTTGGATTTTTTTTTTTTTTTTCATTTAAGAGAGATCTCTGGATTAAGCAACCTTTTTATTTAAATAGCAGCCCAGGTTCATTGGTTCAGAGCAACCCTGAAAGCCAGATAGCTCCAAACAGTGTCAGATTTCAGTAACAGCTTGAATGAGAACACCTTGGCACACATCCTTGCACAACAGCATCCATGTGCCTGGAAAGCCTTGAGAATTAATGCCCCATTGAACACTACCAGGAATTCCGTGGTCAGTTTTCAGAAATACAGGGACATCAGAAGATGACAGTCTCCCTACACACAAGGCTGTGCCACCAACACAAGCACCTGCCAAAGCAGCTAGATTTATGGGAATTCCTGGAGAGCAGCTGTGCAGTTATTCCTGCTCACAGATGTGCTCCTGCACACCCGTGTGAGCTGTGCACCTTCACCTGGACACACCAACAGCAGGTCTTTGCCTATTAAGAGAAATTGCTTTTAAAGTGAGGTAGTGAGAGATATTGTTAGAAAGTTCAGGTTTAATCCTGGCTCAGGGCCTCCATTTACATCCCCTTTTGGAAGGAGAGGACTGAGATCAGTAGGTCTGCAGCTACAGAGCAGCACTGGACAAGTATCTGCCTGTCAGCTCCCCACAGCCATGGGGATTCCTCCTCCTCCATCTCCTCTGCTATTTGCATTCATTTCATGCAGCACCAATTCATCCAGACCTCCTGCTTCACCACACTCTGATCTGGGAGCTGCACCCATCCCATGGCCACCATCTCCCCAGGGCCAGGTGAGAGCTGCCAGCACCTCAGGTGTGCTGGGATCCCCCAGGAGAAGCAAGCCAAGGCTTGCCTGCCAGGTCAGAGCACCTACAGCCACTGAAGGAGGTCATGTGCCCAAAAAACTCCTGGCAACACCTCTCCTCCAGGATTTGTCACCTCCCATCTAATTCTTAGCAAGCAGGAGAGCTGCAGAAAGAGTGAGCTCAGGTGCAGCACTGCCTGACAGTGCCCATGTGAGCAGCCCAGGTTTTCACCCAGAAACAGAAACAGAAACAGGTTTTTACCCAGAAACAGGTTTTTACCCAGAAACACCCTTGTCAGAACAAGGGGCAGAAGTCATGTGCACTGCAGAGCTCCCTCTGCATGCATCTAATACACAGCCAGCTTCATGTAGCAGTTTTTCTTCTTTACATGGATCTTTAAGATCCACCTTTCTTCCCAGCTGTTTTAAACCAGACCCTCCCTGCTCACAACATAAAACCCAAATAACCTGCACAGCAAAAATGAGAAGGTACCCAAGGCTATTTTCCAGAAGTGGAGCCTCAAACCCTTTCACAGACAGGCAGCTGTTTTCTGGGCAGACATCCCAAATGAGCACCCCCCTACTCATGCAGAAGAGCTCCCCTTACCTCCTCTGCATGCACCAATTTCATCCTACTTGTGTGCACAGACAGGAATCAAACTGGAAGATAAGAATGCCCTGGCAGGGATATTGCCTGCTTTAGTTATTCAATAGCTCTGTGAGCCAACTAGGGCTTTGTTTGCTAAGCAATGACAGAGTATTCAAATTATGCTGATTAAAACCATTCAGTCAAGACATCATGCCTTTAGAAATACTGTTTGGTTTATGTTACAGCTATTTTTTCCCCTCCCTGAATTCAGCAATTCAGATTGTTCCTCCAGCAAGCCAAACAAACAGATGATTAAATTCTTGCACCTCCAAAGCATAAAGGCATGAAAATATTTGGCCTTTTCCATAGCAAGGTCCGAATAAATTGGAGTTTTACCAGGACTCAAAGCCACTTGGATACTTCTGGACATAAGCCAGTTTCTAACCAAGTTGAGAAAAAACTTCTTGGGAAAAGCCATCCCAACACACAGAGAACTTTTGAAAATCAACTCATGAAGGAGCTGGTGCTGCCAGGAGATGGGTATTAAACTACCCAATTTATTCAGATAATTTCTACAGGCTTCACTGGAGACTTTAAATTTTGTATGAAGTTTTCATCACCTTCACAGTGGCAAAGCTGAAAGGGCATTTAACACAAGAATTTCAAGGTAGTGAATGGCAGCACAGGGGCACTAAATCACAAACATCACAAACCTGTTAACCCTCCCAGGCAATTGTGCCGAGTTAAAGGCACTTTGTTGCCTCTCATTCAAACAACCCCTGTGGTTTTATTGTCTGGGAAGAGGAGTACCTTGCTTCGGGACAGCAATTTCTTGGGAAGCAGTGTCTCTGACTGGTTCTGTCCCACAGGTAAAGCCACCCAGATCCCTTCTCATCCCAGATCTTTGCTCTTCCACACTTGCCCTCCAGCACCCCACTCTTGTTTCCAGCTAGCTGTTGGATTATATGCATTAAGATACTCTATAAATCCCATGGTGGCTCCTGAGCAGCAGCTGAGGGGACACATTCACCAGCAATCCCTGAAGCAGAGCACAGCCCTGACTGAGGAAACCCCTTTTGGGTTACTCCACCCCAACAGCACGGTCTGCCAAGGCTTTTTCTTGGGAAGCAATGTCAATTTAGTCCCACACTAAGGAATTATTCACTACTTTATAACAGCTTCCCATTTTCTATCACCCAACTAGTTGTTAATAAGGGATGTGCAGCAATCCAGGACACAAGTCAGATAAAATATCTGTGGAGTAACTGGCCTGGGACCTGAACAACTGTGGCAGGGACATCCTGCCTGCACCAGAGCCTCTGACCAGCCTGGAGGGGATTCCTGGAGACAGGAGGCAGAAAAGCCAAACCGGCACAGGGCAAAGAGCTTCTGAAAATGTTTTGGCAACAGTAGACAACAACCACACTCTTGTTTTACCTTTAACAAGTTTCTCTGAGTCAGCTCCCTCCTTTCAGCCTAGAGCAATCCTCACAGCTTTTTTTCCTTTAAACACAGCATTCCCTATAGGCTGGGAGCTAATTTATGGCAATTCATTACGCTGCTCTAACTCGGGCAACAGCAATTCATGCTGTAACTTTCTCAAATGAATTCTTCTCAAAAACACTACCCCACCCTGGCAAAAAGTTAATTAAGGATCCTTTTACCTGCTCTCTGAAGATCACAGGGCAGATGCTGTCAGACAGGTTTGCTTGCTGTTATTACCAATTTCAGCAGCAATGCACCTCTCCTAATCCCATTCTGAGTATCAGGTACTCGCAGAGACATTAAAATGAAATAAAGAGAATTACTGCAACCACCCAGGTAGCAGCATTAGCTGGGACAGAGCTTGCAAGACACAACTGAATGTGTGAGGATGAGTTGCTGTCCCTAAAATCTGGAGGATGTGCCATCCTCTGAAGCCCTCCTGGACTTCCAAATATTTGCTTGAGGTTTCCTTTAAACGCAGAGTTTCCTGGCGGAATGGCGAGCATGCAGAGCACATTCCTCTGCTAAGTGTCTTCTTCAAAATTTGGGTAAATACCAGCACATTCCTGCCCAGCTCACACAAACAGTTTGGATTCTAATGGCAGGAGCAGCCTGAAAGGACAGCTATGGCCTTGCTGCTGGTTTTCACCAAAAACAGACAACTGATTTTGTGCTCTGTTAATCAATATAATTAATCTCCCCCAGTGAACACATTTATCCCAGTAAATGGTTGCTATAAACTGTATTATTTAGACAAAAGGGGAGTTGTAACCATGCCAGAAGGTTCTTACAAATAAAACAAGTATCCTGCATGAAAAAAAGCAATGATTTGTCATAATGAAGCCACTGCTAATCTTATATTAGTGTCATATTAGAACTGAGAATTTACTGGGCAGTGGTAAATTTGAATTTAATTAAATTTTTCTTCCTGTCTTTCCCCATCATCCCTTTGGACATGGGTGTCACAGCTGCAGAGAAACTGCTGGCATGAAATAATTGCCCATTGAAAAGGCAAAAGCAAAACTTTCAAAACCTTTTGTCCTTGAGAAGGGCACAAAGCACCATCAACAAATCCCTCAGAATCCTTCCTACCACCAGGGTAAGGTGCTACACCTTATCCAACACCTGCTTGGGCACAATACCAGGCACAAAAAAAAAAAATCCCAGTTTCAAGCAAAAGAAAGTCACCATAGCCCAGAAGATAAGTGACACATGGACACTGTAACAATACAGATATATTTCTTACAGCCCAAGACAGTCATTAGGAGAGAGATGCTAATGTTGAGAACTGCATTAAAATTACAAAAAAAACCACCCCCTTGGATCCCATCAGTATGGCTGGGCCAAGATTAACCTGCCTCAAAGCCTCTGCTCTGCCCTGAACACTCTGATGGTTTTTCAAGCCAAAGCCATGTTTTTTCAGGCTGTCCTAGGGCCTGGCAGGGGTTTTTATCTAAAATTCCCCACCACAGCATCCCCAAAGCTGGCTTGGACCTGCTTCCTCAGCTCTCCGTGCTATCACTCCTGCTCACCCCGTACCAAGGAGCTCTCCTGCCTGCAGGTTTGCCCCATCCAGCATTTGTCATGGGTTTTCTGCACTGCCCTGTGCAAACCTCTCTTTCTTTGATGTTCACTGCAGTCCCACCTGTGCTGTAAAGAGCCCCTCGACTCAGAATTGCAGCCCTTCAACTCATTTACTCTGAGTTATTTCACAAGCTACAAGAACCTGCTCACATAAGAGACCACTAAACCAATGGAACATTTCAAGCAGATCCTTTCAACTCTTCAAAAACACAGGAAAAACAGATTTTGCTTTGGTTTTAATTTTCCATGATTTTTCTCCCTATGCACAAATATCTTTCATATCCCATGCAGAATTAACCTCTGAATTTAAAGTCACAAGCCTTGGGGACCACCTCTCACATTCCACTATCAGAGGTAAGGCTTACAAACTTGCAGAATTTCTCAGGATAAAAAAAAAAATAAATAAAGGTGCTAAGATGAGCTAATTCCAAAAGGCCTTTCCTTCTTTTTCTGGGGAGTAAATGGTGCTAAAGCAACATGACAACCAGCATCAGGACTGTCCCTGAGAGCTCCAGAACCCAGACAAAACCTGGCAAAGAGCCAGTGCTGTCAGAGACTGAATGGGACATGAAAAGTCTCTCCAGCCTGAGGTGATGGGCATTGCTGCTGAAAGCAAATCTTCCACCTGTTTTAGCCCCAGAGGAAGAAAGCAGACTACACACAGGTGTTATCATTCATCTACTACAAACTTCCTCATCAGACACCACCTCCTCCTCCCAAACCTTTCATTCTTTTCCAAAAGCATTATCAGCTGCTTTGGGCAGAGCAGTACCTAGAGTGTTATCAGACATCTTTTTCTCTACAACAGGAATTTCCACTCCTGGCTGCTCTGGGAGGTGCAGCAGCCCTGAACCCCCTCCCCAGGCTTGGGAGAGGCCCTGTGGTGGCTCCAGGGCACAGGACTGGGAAGTGCTGGCTGGAACAGCTGGAGATGATGGCAGGCAGAGATCCCCCTCCCCTCCATCCAGAGCTCACACACACATCCTGCAGCACAAACCTGGCACCCCCTGAGGCTCAGCCCTGCTCTCACATGGTCCCCAGAGTGGTGCTTTTACCCAGACAAGTTCTGCAGAGGGAGGTGACAGGCACAAGTGATAAATTGCCAGGAAAATCCATTTTAACCACACTGTGATCTTGGCACCCTGGTGAAGCAGCACTGACAGCCCTTTAGCACCAAACACAGCACAAGCACACGTGGTTATAAAATACACCCTATGCCCTGCTGTCCTGTAGGATGCTCAGAGGGAACAAATATCCCATTTTCCCCTTATTTTCTCCACTTAATTGTGTAAAACAATCTACTTGACTACGGCAGAGATCAGGGTGAACAGGCTGCTGCAGGAACATCCCCACAGCACAGGCAGTGGGACCTCCAGCAGATGCTGTGTTAGACCCACCAGTATGTTCTAAATGGGAATGACTGGAGATCACACCTTGGGCTCCATCTCCTCCTCCTGATTTCAGGACTAGGCCTGTGAGAAAGGAAACAGGATCTACATTTTTGCAAATAGCTTACTGCCCATTTCCTCTTGACTTCTGCTAATTCTGCACAGCCCCGCTTTGCAGCCTGAGGATGCAAAGCCATGAGGGTAAAGGGAAGCTCACACCTAAAATCAGGGGGTGTGAGGGCCAGACTCCACTGCTCTGCAGCTGGGCAGGCGTGCAGGACAGCACAGCTAGGTCAGACTGTAGCTTCTGACCTTCCTACTCCACTCTGCTTCCTCCTACCTCCCTGCTGTGCACTGAAGGCTGCTCCACCACTGTGTAAAGTGTGCCCACTGTTGTTTAAGATTAGCTGTTACAACACACCTGGTTAGGCCAAGACACCTCAGTTAATCAGGGACTCCAAGCATCCAAGATTTAAAAGGCTGGACTGCAGCTGTAGAAATTACATTTCTACACATCTGACACATTTAAAAAGAAAAAAATAAAATTAAATGCAACTTCTGGCACCTCAACGCAGGGGTTTGAGCCTGCAATCTTGATAAGGCACATCTCTAAAAGACTCATCATGTAGGAGTTGTGTTGGTCAACTCTCAGGAGGCAAGTCCCAGGCTGCAGCCTCCCACCCTGGGCAGCCACATCTCCCCCTGCAGCTGAGAGAACAGAACCCATCTCCCAGGCTCACCCTCCTGTTCTTGCACAAGGAAGGACAAGGAATGACACATCTTTGCTGATACAAAGAGCCATAAAAGCAAACACCTCTCTTTTCCCCAAGCCTGCAGCAGGACTGCACCCTCTCAGCACAAGAGTGGCCAGACTCAGTCTCAGGTTACCTTTCACTCACCTGGACGAGTCTCAGGTTACCTTTCACTCACCTGGACTCCCTGGGTGAGAGTTTCTAAGGGTGCAGTGCCAGGCAGTTCATTCCCTGGAGCATTTCCACCCTGCTGCTCCCCACTGAGCACTGCTTGCTTTGGTCCCTCCTCTGCCTGCTCTCCCCAGCTCAGTCCCACCCATGGCTCTTCTCACTCCATTGGGTTTTGTCGTGCTCTTTTTTTTTTTTTTTTTTTTTTCCTTCCACCACATTTTATTTTAGGAGGGCAGGACTACAGAGCACCACCAGTATGCAAAAACAAAACCAAACAAGTACAACTGTGCAGAGGAAGTGCCAGACACACAGTCTGGCACACAGCACACCCTGCCACTCTGTGCTCCAACAGCAGAGCTGCAGACAACAACTGTTAAAGCAAACTGGGAGTCTGACTCCTGGTGCCACTGAAATCCCACGCAGCTACGGTGGAGATGAGAGCAAAGATGACACACTCAAATGTATCTGAATAAACATTTGTATCTCAGCTGCTGCAAAGCCCAGGCTCCATTCAAGTATTATGGAGGAGTTTGGAGCAGGGAAAGGGATTTCTCAGACAGGGAGAAGAGGTGCAGCTTGCCCCAACAAGCATGTGATGCTCTGACAGGGTGTAACTACTGCAAGACAGGATGTTAATGCTCTGCTAACAGAACTTTCTGTCATTAAGCATCAAAGCTACTCACACTGGGTTAAAAAAAGAGGTTCAGGCTGAGAATGAGGAGGTTAAAATTAGTCTAAACACCAGCTCCCCTGTGTTTAAAGTGGAAAGAACCAAGTCAGCAGCCAAGTTAACTCCAGACAGCAAGAAACCTTCAAAGGACTCCAAGACAGGGTTAAAGATGGATTTATACACACACAGCAAAGACCCTTCTCCTCCCTTCCAAACCCACCCACACAGCTTTGACCCACATCCTCCCTTGACTAGGGGTGGACAATCAAGAAATCTCCATCCCTAAAGACCACTCATAGTGCACCCAAAACCAGCACTCCTGTGTGTAGTACTAAAGCAGTGGTCACTAAAACCCTTAAAGGTGAGCAAGGGTTGCACAGGAGAAGCAAGAGCTTCTATCAGTAACCCCCAGTATGCACACCCCCCTCCTCTCTTCACCACTGTCAGGCTGACTTGATGAAGCCCTTGGTTTTCTCTCCTTCCCTAGTGATAATCAGGGATCATCTAAGGGATAAACTGAAGAAGCCTTGACTCTGGTGTGTTTATCAGGTTCTTGCCACTACCTACAGAAACAGCTGGCCAAGTTTCCTGATGTCTCCTCAATGCCCCAAACTAACACAACATAATTACATCTCAACTTCATTTCACCTTCTGGTTCATGGAAACCCATCATTAGATGACTCCTCTCTCGTTTCCAGCAGATACTCCCAGTGATTTCCTTGTAAGTGCAATGAAGGCAAAAACACAGGAGTTCTGCTGCTGCCAAGAGAGGCAGACTCACATGGTCAGCACTAGGAAATACTGACAGATAAGCACATAACTCTGTGCCAGATAATGCATCAGCCTCAAGGCTGCCAAGCAGACACCTCCTTGGAGCTTCCCATTTCTGCCTCCCATGCAAGCAAAATCAGGTGGGGCTGGAGAAGGGTTTAGGAAAGGTTACTTCTCCAAACTTTCTCTTCTACACAACAGTACAGACCATTAAATGAGAAAAAGATGCAACTGATTTTCAAGGTGTTTGAGACAGCAGCAAAGTCAGAAGAAATTCTGCCACCTTGGTTTAAAAAGAAAAAAAATTTTGGAAGTGAAGAGGCTGAACCAAGTCCAGGCATTCAGAATCTGCATTAGCTACACAATACACACACATCTCTCCAACCCACTAACAAGGATGCTTACAATCAATGCCAGTTGTGCTTTAGCTGCTAAAATGTTAGATTCTATGAGCTCTCTGCTAAGCTTTTTTGACAGTGGAGGAGAAACAAGCGATTTGAAACACTTGGTCTATTTTACCATAAAATTGAGTAATATGGTACCCATTAGAAGGATTCCTACTGCAGCACATCCCTGTACAGTTCCCACGCTTCTCAGTTCTGCTCCATGTGCAGCTATCCTGTGTGGTGTAGTCATGTTACTGAGAGAGAGTTTATTAAGATTTTGGTCATTTAAAATTTGCTTTTAGCCAGGCCCTGCTGTCAGGCAACATTCCTGCAAACAAAGACACTTCCTTGGTATTATGCACGAGAGGGAACTCAGTGTCTGGGGAGTTAAATATGCTTAAACTGCTGGATCTGCAATCCAGAGGGGCTTGCAGTTTGTTTTCTAAACGAGGAACAGAAGTCTGAAAGAAGACAGAGTGGGGATAAAGTGTGAGAAGAAAGTAAGAAGCACTCTCCATGCACTAGAGACAGCCTGGAGATCCTCCCAAGCTCCAGACACACATTTTTCCCTCATTATCACCTTCAGAAACAAACACCACGATAGACCATGTCAATGTTTAATCTTAAACATGCACACCCCTACTTTTTTTCCCCCCCATTTTTTGAGATATGAGACATTTTACCTTTACAAGAACTGCTTTCTTTCCTGGTTGGACTCAGCCCCTTGCACAACAGCTACCAGATGTGTACATCTGCTTTCCATAACACCCAAGCAGGACCTGTGTTCCCACAACCTATACATTTAGCACTGCAATGCCTCCAGAGGAATTCTGGCACACAAAACCCCTCAGTGTGCTGTGATCTCAGCCCAAGGCTGCATTTCAGATGGCAGCCTCCTTCTGTGCCATGCCCAGTCCATAACAATGACTCTGCCTAGCTGCTCTCCTCTCCTTTCCTCCCGTTTTTCTAGACCCTTCTCCAGCTTTCCAACCTGAGTTTTCCTCCTGTTCTAAAGCATTCTCCTACTATAGCTATCATCCTTACATTAAACCCAAGCACAGAGTGCAATGAGCATGACCAGGCTAAATTATTCCACAGGTTCTGACTACAAAGCAACAGCCTCTGCCATGTTCTCAGGGCCAGGGCAGGCTGACTACAGTGAAAACACCTCCCAAAAATATCCACTGATTATTTTTATTACTCTCAGGCTTCTTTCTAACAAAAGACAGACAAAGTGGTCTCTGTCCCCAAATACTTCTAATGCCTCTCCAAGTGCTTCTAGGAGTGGCTGGGAAAGAAGGGAAAGGATGTCCAACTTCTGCTGATCTGTTTAACATACTATTTAAAAATAATTGAATATTCCAGGCATCTGTTTCCTAATCTTATCCTTCACTTCAAAGAGGGGAAAGATCAGCCAGATCATTTATTCATAAAGCTGGAACACCTGGCAACTGGTATTTCAGTAAAACTGCAATTTCATATCTCCAAAAGCACATAAATATAGTATTCCAGTGAGGTACTTATTTAAGACTCCAGGCCAAATTCTGGTCTTAAGATTCCCATTCACTTCAGGAGGGTCAAGATTTTGTCAATTTCACATCTTTTGTTGCCTGTTTTTCCATCACAATTTTCAGGACTGAAAGCCTTGAAAGCAATCTCTTTCTTGGGAAGTTCTTTGCAGACAGAAACGTTCTGTGAGATCTTTTATTTTGACACCACACAGCAATAATAACCAAGACCATCCAGAAAAATG
Organism: Urocynchramus pylzowi; assembly: GCA_013397555.1. NCBI lineage: Eukaryota > Metazoa > Chordata > Aves > Passeriformes > Fringillidae > Urocynchramus > Urocynchramus pylzowi. Next base: position 894,272 of record VZRH01000299.1, on the reverse strand, counting down.
TGTCTGTGTATGTGCTTTGTTTCTGCTTTCAAGTACTCTGGGTTTGTTTTCAATGCAACACAAGGTAAATGGATTTGTTTCTAAACCATGTCTCCCCTACACGGGGATCTGAAAAAAATAAAGGATTAATTGTATGAAAGAGATTTATATATGAGGAGATTAACCAGCCTATGGAACTCTCTTTCAAAGGAACTACAGATAGCTCAGACATTAGCATGAGAAAAACTGTAGGGCTACATTTCTTACATAAATTAAAGGGTTTTACAAGCCCATCTCCCACTGCAAGGCACAGCCACACAGCAGAGGCTGCCCAGGCTGTGACCACTGGAACTGACCACTGCTGATCAATAACTGCAATAATTGATCACCTGCATTCTCCAAGGCCAACAAGCAGCAGCTGAAACGATTCTTTTGGCTCAATAACTTGACCACACCACCTCAACACATACCTGAAGGGGCTGAAAAAGTTCAGCTTTGAACTTGAGGAGTGTAGCAGTGATCAGCCCTGTCCTGGCAGAGGAACGAAGGGCCTGGGTGGTTTGGGACTTCATACATTTGAGTTCTGGGGCTTCTTGGCAAACACTCTGGGACAAGAGTTTTTATGATAGTTTGTTAAATTGACAGATAACCCCAGTAGAACTGTATTTTCTTCTACCCCTTCAGCATCCCCCTTCTTCTGCACTGAAGTTTTGACAACTGCAGAAAATCTGAAGCTCTTGTCAGCTCTACATAACAGCTGACCTACTGAGAGTTTAGGCTCTAAACAAAGAGGCCATCACATGAAAGTATTTCCTTTCCTGACACTGCCCTGTAAATAGTGTACACAGAAAACAAAGGACCAAAATTACAGTTTGCATGTATTCAATGTGCACTCTATGTTTTTCAAAAATTACTAGAATTCTGAAGGAATTATGGTTTAAATGTTTGTTGTGTTGCTTTAAATAACAAAAGAAAACAAAAATCCCTCCTTTCTCTAACCTATATCATTTAAGCACAGAACTGTTAACCATTGCTGAAAGCACTGATGCATTTTGACTTGGGGCAAGAGGAAAGCTTAATGCTTTGAAATGGCTGCGACCAAACAATAGCAGCTTTGCCCCGTGGGTTTTCAACATTACATTGGGGGCAAATTGCTCAGCCTGTTCAAAAAATAAGATATGCATGCTCCAAACTGGACAAGGAATTGTTCCTACAACTAAACACTGTCACACATTGCCACTACTGGTGACACACACAAGATAAGGATGCAAACGATGTCCAGCGACCTATTTCCTGCCCTCCACTCTTGACTGAGTCATTCTCAGCAATTAGTTTTAAGTATTGACCAATCTTGCAGCATATGGCATGAGCTGGTTTATCTGAAGCCTGATTACAAATGTCAAGGTGCTAAGCCCAAGCCTCCCATCAGTTCTTCTTGTGATGATATGGTGGTCTAAAAACCTTGATCTTTCTTTATCTCCCTTGCAGTGGGGTGTGCTCTGCAGCTGTCCTTGGCTGCTCAGAAACCCTTACATCAAAATACAGCTGCTTTATGAAAGCTGTTGTCTGCAGGCAACTCTTCACAGTCACTCTGCAATCAGTTTCCATGTTAAGCACAAGAACAGTTTCACTGTGATAATCCAGTCTGAACTAAACACGAGTCAAAACATAGTATCAGTCCCTTAGAGAATTTGCTATTTTATTCTTTATGTTTTGGTATATAACCCAAGAGGAAAGGTTTGAAATGTGATTTAACCACATGGTTCTCACAGCAAACAAACTCAAGAAGAGCTGTAACTTCTGTTGTTACACAACAAAGCACACGATGCCTTTCCTTCTCCATGACACCCCTGGGAGGGGTGACCACAGCTGGCTCCTGTCCTGGTGTGTCACTCCTCTGGGCTGGCTGTGCCACCCAGACCTCAGACAGGCAGAGCCTGGTGCTGCTGCTGAGCTGGCCCTGTCACCTGAAAGCAGCACAGACTGGAAGGGGCACTGGGCAGCACCAGCACTGTCCAGCAGCCAAGCGAGCAGGAAGCTCCTCTCACCCATGGAACTGCACTGGCTTCAACCACTAACTCAAATAGATTCCCAATAGGAATGAAAATCTACACAGAGAAGTCCAAAAATTAGTGGCCTGAGCATGATCTCATTCTTAAGTCAGGCACTTTCAGCCAGATGAATAAAGTCAACATCCCCTTCAGCTTCGTTCCTCTGGATATTACAGCCAGGCCAGGCTTACAGAAAGCAGTGCCACCCTCTTAGGGATGACTGACAACATCAGGACCCAGAAATCATTTAACACAAATTATAGCTCCCAGGCTGGCCTGTGCAGCACCACATGTAAATGGAAGTTTTCTCTGACCCCTGGGATTGAGCAGCTCTGCATGACAGCCAGGGCACACTGCTGTCCAAGGCTCTGTGATCACCAATTCCATGGTACCCAGTCCCAGAAGACACAGGGTGCTAATTCAGAGCTACCTTCCTGTGCCCAAAATCACACATCAGCCCACTCTCAGGAGTACACCCAAGGTTTCCTTGGCTTCCAAACAGCCATGACTCCCCCCTCCCTTTTTGCTACTCTTCATATTCATGTAACTGCTGCAACACAGCATCCTGGGAGGGGGAAAAAAGCAAACAAAAGACATTATAGCCAATTTGTATGGAAAATCAATTAAGTTCAGACATCTCATTAACCTTCTAACCTGCTTATCCCCCAGCTTTATTTTACACTGCTGCTTGCAAATGGATTTGACACATTGGCCCACCACTTCCCTGGGAAGGTGCAACAGGCACGAACAGAGTTCTTGGATCCCAGAATACTCCATTTATCCAGGTCCTTCCCTCCCTCCTCCCTGCCATTCACTCAATGCTAAGAAGCATTGGAGGAAGAAAATAGGATACAGAAAATATGCAAGAGCCCTTTCAGAATCATGTGAGCCCAGCAGTGGGCCTCCTTTTTTACCTTCTGTTGCTTTAATTACCAGAAACTACGAGCAGAATTGCCTAAACCAAGAATGCCCAACCATGGCCACATCAGCAGAGTCCCACAGTGGTGGCAAAGCCACACTCACAGGAGTCTTCTCACACCACACTTCACTTCCACACTGCCACAAGACTGAGCCAGATAAGACACAGTGACAAATCAGTCCTAAGTGGAGTTCTGGTTTTTTATGTTATAGCACAAAGTCCAGGAAAGAGCCCCAGTTTCTGTAGCTGAGATGCATTTACAACCTTTACTCTGGGGATCTCTGTAGTCATTTCATCTCACTGCCCAGAAAACACCCAGCTTCAGGGAGCACAACCCCAGCATTCCCACAGGAAACCACAGAAAAATGGTCACCTGCACCTTAAACCCCAGTAATTCGTTCACTCCTGTCATGTTTTCATAATTATGGAATTCCAGGGCTTGTTAACACACTGAAAGGTGTCTGTACAGTCTCTTTTGACTAAGATGACATGCATATTTCTAATGGACTGAGGAACAAACTCTTAACAAGGGTTTTCACATGTTCAATACAGCAGAATCAAACTAAAAGGATCAAGTCTGATGTGGCTGCACCCATTCAAGTCCAAGGAAATCAGCGAGATGAATCTCCCTGTAAAACAGACCAATCCTTGAAATCCATGCTGTTGCAGGAAAGATAAATCTTTCCAAGGCAAGCACTGGGAACTTCTGCAAATAAGCTCTTCAAAAGGAGGAAAGGGGGCAGCTTCAAGAAAGTAATTTTTAAAAAGCAGAGAACACAAGTGAAAACACATACATTTTTCTAAACATATGTTCCTGCCTCTGTATGAGGCAGGCATAACTAAAGCACTGCACTCTTCCCCAGCCTGCAGACACAGCTCTCCAGCCAGTGCCCCTGCGGCTGCTCAAAGATTTCCCAAGTTACAGCCAAGTAAAAATTGATTAAAGCCTCGACTACTTCACTGCAGCTATTGGGAATCCAGCAAAAGTTACAAGAATGAGCTCAGCTGCTCTTTGCTTCCCATTAGGCTAAACTCTAAATAAAGGCAGTGCTTAAAGAACACAATCCCCTAAAGGAAAAATCAACAGCCCCCCTGGCAGCAGCTGTGCTCTGCCCCGTTCCAGCAGAGACACAAATGCTTTCACATGGAGCTGTGCCTGAAAACCAACACAGCACAGAAGGTGAGGGCTGGACCCCGTTGGAGACACTGCTCTAACAAGCTCCTAACCTGCTCTCTCCCTGGATCTCACCCTCTGGCACTCTCAAACTTGTTTCCAAGGGTGATGTGTTCAACATTAACAGTTTTCAGCTGCATTCAGCAAGGCTGTGCTCATTTAGCCAAGGACCCACCTAATCCCATCTATATAAAAAAAAGGCAGCAGTGAGGTCAAAGGTAAAGTATTACCTTATTCTGTATCATAGCAATGAAGGGTTAGAAAGTGGGCTTTCATCCCTTCTAACCCCACTGAACACGCGGTGCTCAGTGTAATTGAAACTGCTATCAGGTGCCAGGCAGCCAGAAATCTCATCCTTGGTATGCAGCAGGTCCTAAGTGAAGTTAATTTCAATTTAGTTTAAACCCATGGAATGGAAGTCAAATTTAAACACTCAAGGGAAAAAAAAAAAAAAAAAAAAGAGAAAAATTTTCTCAAAAAACGAAA
>VZRH01000299.1:856784-888584 GCA_013397555.1 Urocynchramus pylzowi | reverse complement strand
CCCCCGAGCAGGGCAGGGCCAGGGCAGCTCCGCCCCGGCCGCGGGGGCACCGGGCAGCGCCGGCCGCTCCCCCCGGGGGTCCCTCGCCCCCCGCTCTCACCGCTCGGAGCGCCGCAGCCCCGCAGCAGGAGGGACACGGCAACTTAGAGCATCGCCCCGGGCCCCAACTTCTGCGGGAAGGGTGGTCCAGCCCCGCTCCCGCAAACACGAGCGGTCACCGCCGGCGATTCCCTGGGAAAGCTCCCCCCGAGCCGCCGTGGATCCTCCCCTGCCTTTGTTTTGCTCCCCAGCGCACGCCACGATACCGACACAAGCCGTGTGTCGTGTCCTCCGAGGTGATGGATGGGGATTTCTCCAGGGCAATGCTAAAGGGCTGGATTTGCCTCAAGCCAGCTACCTCTGCTCATAAGGAGCCTTTGTCGTCCTCGCGATGTGAAGCAGAACAATAAGATGAGTTCAGGAATACCCATGCTGGTATGTTACAAACGGGTTCCTAATTACCATATGGAAATGAGCTGCCTAAAGTCATGAATCGCAGCCTGGCTATTGTTTGGGGGGTGTCAGATCGACTGGAGGTGCCGGCGAGCGGTGCTACAAACCAGGCTCGCCGTCTGCAATAAACAGCAGCATAGCGAGTTCTGTGTATGCCACAAAACAAATCACTGCAGCTAAAACAGCACTTGTATAGTGAAGAAATTCACTCTAACATTTTGCAGTGAATGAGTATTCTACTATTCTTGGAGAAATCACACAAGTTCATTGTTCATTCATTTGACCAAAATTGAGAAGCTTACAATAGCCTCCTAGGGAAATGAGATTTTTTTTTTTTTTCCCCACGGCAATTGAATTATATCAAATAATGATTATTAGTCCCAGAAACACAGGCTCTTCCTATTTATCACATCTCCAGACTGCAGTGCCAGACTACCTGGTGCTTTTCTGAAAGCAGGGCAATAAACACAGCTTGACTCTCAAACGTATTTTGCATTCATCTCCATCTCCACTGCACAGCATTCCCTGGCTGTGTCTCACCCATGCCATTTGATGGCAATGATCTCTTGGTGCTCTCCTGGTACTTGCTGCATCAATCATGCTAATGATGCTCATTCTCTTGCCTCTCCTCCCTCATCACTGCCTGCACCCCAGGGCCCCAGCGCCTGGGTTTTGCTGCCATCTGACTTCTCTGGGGTTTTCATTCCCTTAAGCTCCTCTGGGCTTGTGGTTTGGGCACTGAGAAATGTTCCCAGGCATTTCCCACTGCCACGAAGGTGACAACGTTTGCCCCTTCTGCTCCAAACTGGCACAAGTTAAGAGCAATGCAAGAACAGCTCTAGCTCATCAGGTATTGTACATCACCACCCACAGCTTTCTCCTGTATTTTCTGCATATTGCAGCTCCCTTCTGCCTGTTTTACTACAAATTTCCTGTACATTCATGTGATAGAAAGTTTATCTTATTTATTCCCTAGAAATACCAAACAGATTATTTTAGCTATGTATACCTCTGTATCAGTGGTCTCATTCCTGTCTGATTTCCACATACCATCAACCACCAACTCCCAGTGGGCTCTGTACTGCAGAAAGATGAACAACTACTAGGCAATATCCCTAAAAAGATTGTTCTATATCATAAGAAATCACTGCCTACTACTTCAGCCATCCCTTCCTTCCTGCATCTAATACTTCGTTAGGGGAAATTACACTGACAGATATTTTGATGGGATGTATGCATCCATTTGTCCTCCACAAATAATCCTAAATCAAAATCTAGAGGCAGAGGAGCAAGCTTCCTCAGAGCAGAAAAGGTCAGCCAATATTTATAGTGGCTGAAATAAACGCCCTTTATCTGGTTTATAGCTGTATTATAATAAAATCAAGAGCTTGTAGGAAATACTGCTGCTGCACCTGAACAAAGTACGTGCAGAAAATGAGTGATAGCAGTGCACAGCAGCAGAGAAGACCTTCCAGTGTGATGGATGAAGGAATGCAGGGCAAAATTCTCCAGCTGAGTAACCTCTGCTGGCTTTGCACTTGACCCTGAGACACCAACCCACACCAGGACCTCGCTGTGGGAGGTGTCTGACAAATGCACAACAGCTCTTCCCCTCAGAGCAGAGAGCCAGAGGCATGAAGGACAGAGAGAGAACCCTGAAGATGTGCTCTGCCTGGGGTCTCACAGCAAGGCACAAAGAATTTCTTCTACTCTCAACCAAGCTAGCTCAGGCTACAGCTCACAACAGATGCCTCAGGTTTGGTGAGAAATTCCACTTCTGGTCCACACTGGGGAGCAGAACTCAAAGTAAGACTCAACAACAAAGTCCTTTTGCCTTCCTTGTCCAACAGCTATTTACAGAGTTCAAAACTCCAGAGATTAAATGCTTTGCAGCACAGTCACTCAACACATGTATGTATCTGTTTCCTGAGGGTTTGCAGTCTGAAACAGAATCCCTGTGTTCCTAGCCCTGAAACATTATTTTTTCTGGATATCAACTCCCTAAGTAAATCTCTAAAGGCTATGGACATGAGTCAGATTGGGAAAATGGCTGAATTTATGCTACCTTCCTTAGGTGAAAATAATATATATATATATATGGCAGACCCAGCTCTGACCATCCCTCTTTCCAAAATCCCTTCATGTCAAGGAAGGAATATTAATGTTTTAAAAGGTACTTTGCCTCGCTGCTGAGGTCTTCCACTGCTGCTAATCTGTACAAACTGCCAGAGTGGGTATCATTTATTATTTAGGATGAACAGTGCAAGGCCAGGCTAAATGAACAGCTAGTCCAACCCATCACAGCATTCTTCTGGGACAGCCCAGTAAAGACAAGCTGTTTATGTAGCCTGGCACTGACATACACAGATCTTAAAGTGAGGAATCACTTGAGGAATGGTGAGGCACAAACTTGCTGTATTTCATGGCCTCTGCACAGCCAAAATTCAGCCAGCAGGTACCCACTTTTTGGGGGATGTAGGTGGAAAAATTGCTCTTTTGCTGACACCAAAAATCATCTTTCAGGTTCCTCTAGAGCTGGAAAAAGATGATAATCACTCCAGCAATAAACCACTTGCCTTGACTGGAGGCCCCTCTTTGCAGCACAACTGAAAAACCAGAATATATTCGCAGACAAAATCATCCTGCTTAGCTCCAAATGCTTTTATTGCTGATTTCAGCTAAGTTGGCTGATTTTATCCTACTCAAGATGAGCACTCACATGCTGGAGCTGCACACCTGATGTGGAGCACAAACCTCCAGAAGAGGATGAGAGCACACAGCTTGGATGAGATAAGGGATCCAAGTGGTGGCATTTCAAATACTTTCATAAACCTTTAGAGTATGGGCACAAAATATGTTAGAAACAATTCAAGGTAGACTGTGGTCAGCTCCAAATTCCCACATCCACTTCACAGGAGCTCCAGGAATGGCACAAGCCACCTGTTGTATTACAAATCAAATCAGAATGTGAAGATCCTAAAAGCTGCTCAATCCTAATAAAAAAAATTGGATGCTCTCATCTAAGACATTTTTCCAGTTATAAGGTTTTTCCCTCCCTGCCTTTCAGAACAGGTCTGCTGAGCTGGTCAGCAAAGTCTTAATTACACACATTTCACTTGTGCAAACTGATTTCCCATTTTTCTACCCCAGAGGACTGGAGTAAGAGGCTGCACAGAGCTCAGTGAGGATGACAGCCTGGTCACTCCCCAGCACAACCCTCCCTCCATAACAAAAGGAGATTAAAGGAAAGGAGGAAGGATGGGAGGGGATTTCCTCTGCTTCTCCAAAATATCCTTGGGTCTGTTCCTCATCAAGACCTTTTGCAAGCAGAATCTGTTTGTGGGGTGTGATGTGGTTTAGGTGAACATGGTAGGAGACAAGGGGTTGCTGGCTTTTCTCTGTTTTCAGATTCATATCACTGAGTAGTCAAATTTGTGTATTTTTAGAACAGGAAATGAGGTAAATAAAATGCAGAAAGATAGAGCAAAATGATGTCATTTACCTTAACTGCCAAAGCACACAAAGTGGTGTTATAAAAATACACCAGCAGCTCCAAGTCCTGAGAAGCTCTTTGTAAAACCAACCTTAGATGTCATGATTCAAGTCCAAGGTCCAAATTCAGCAAACACATTTGGTAGATGCTTAATCTCAGCTTTCACTGGGGCACCAGTGCACTCCTGATATTTACACCAGCCAGGTTTACAGAGCCTGGCACAGCTGAAGTGTCTTTCTCTACATCTCTACATTATACAACTCCTGCTCTGTTTTCAGGTGTAGAGTTTTGTGTATTGTCCATAATAATTAACCACATTTTCCTGATTGTTTCCTTTTGATGCTATAAAAAACTCCTTGGTTAAACTCACATATATTAAATTATTATAAACTCAATAGATTAAATTATTTTTTGAGTTATCCTTTGCCTTAAATTTACATACATTGATGTCATTCTAAGGTATTAAACTACGTAAATACATTACTTAAACATGGGAAAAAAATAGGGTTGCTAATTATGTCCAAAAGTAAACCTCTTAAATATTGCTGCACAATCTGTATTTTTCATTTTAATGTGGCTCTGTTCACAGATATTCTTCTCAAATACTATAAAGGCAATTAGAATTGGTAATGACTGTAAACACCATTAGCCCTGGTAATTTGCTTTTTCCTACAAGTCTGACACACCTGAGGTCCCACTGCCAGTTTTAGTCTCCCATGTTACAGAGAGACTTGTGATGGTCTTTTCTGGCCTTCACCCAACTTTAAGGACCTAAAATGTCAAGACCAGGGTGGATGGAGCTCTGAGCATCCTGGTCCAGAGAAAGGTGTTCCTGCCCACAGCAGGGGGTGGAATGAGTGGATCTTCCATCTCCCTTCCAGCCAAACCTTTCTATGATTCCATGAAAACTGGCTAAGTGAGCCTGAGCTTGACCCATGCCATCACCCTGCACCTCCTTCTTTGAGCTTTCCATAACCCACTCCATCTCCCCATTTTGTCTGTATTGCAAATGAGATCCTGTCACCTCCACACAGAATTGAGAATAGCTGAGCTCAGAGACTGCAGATCAGCTCTGCAGAAGGAGACAAAGAATCTTCCAAAGTTTAGATTTATAGGCTCCTAAATTTTCCAGTGTTTCCTCAACGAAAGGCAGTTCAACAGGAGAAAAGGACAAGAAACACAGCCAGGTCCTGCTCTCAGAGACCTTCACCCCATTATGTTCAATAGTTATACCCTCACTGCAGGCATGGGTGTTGCTCCTGTAACCACTCAAACTGCTCTGACAGGAATGGTGCTTGTTCTGATGGCTGACAGCACAATCTGCTGGGCTCTTCTTGCATTTCTCCCACTTCATTATTCAGCAATCCTGTTCCTGTTTCCATAGAACTAAAGGCAGGTTACCAAAGGGAAAGAAACACAAAGGGGCTCATTACAGCCCTTCAGTCCAGCCACACTGCACTCCCCCACCACAGCACTGCATCCAGCAGTTTCTGAGATTCTGCTTCTGAGCATTCCTCTGCAGCTCTGTGTACTTATTTCTAAATGGTAGAAGGATTTTATGCTGATATTCCTGATAAACCTGTGCATTCAGAATGATTTGAAGTATTCATTAGTTTTTTTTTTAAAGATACACTTAAAAAACAATTCCCCAATTTGTTCCATATCCAAACAGTTTAAAATCTGGCCTTCTAGTGCGAAGGGAATCTAGAGGCATCATCATGTGTTAAAAAAAAAAGCACTACTCATTGTCTCCTCTGGAGATCCAGAAGAACATTATTAACATTATACATTAGTATTAGCAGCTTCTCTTATTTTTTATAAATGGAAATAGCCAAGGGTAAGAAAGGGGAACAGTCTGATGAGCCAAAAAGCTGCACACCTGAGTCCCACTCCTCCTCACAGATCCATCCTCCCACACAGATCCCCTCTGTGTGTCTCCAGCCCAAAATACCTCCAGGACTTCACTGAGTTTCCTTTTCAGTCCTTGCTAAGCTTCATATTGTGAACATCACCTGAGACCCAACCATCAATCACCCTCACCATGGACTACAGCAGTAGAGGAGGCTCATCAGAGGAGAGTCTGGGGGCTCTTCCATCAGTCCTGGAGCACTGCAGTGCTGGAGGCTCAGCTCTCAAGGATGGACAGGGCAGGATGCAAGCACAGCCACTACACACAGGCCCAGAGCTGGTTCTGGGATGCAGGGCAGAAAGGCTGCTTGCAAAATGCTGTTTATGCCCTCAGCACTTCACCTCTTAACTTCTCTTCCTACAGAATATTTTTAAGTGTGCACAGCCCTGTTCTCCACTGCTTTATTGTCCCGTGATTTTGTTTGATCAAGGGAAGGGCTGTTAGGTTTTTTCCTGATGCTTCAAGAAAAGAATTGTTTTACCCTTATTTTGGCTTTCATATATCAGAGACAGAGCTTAAGGCTTCTATAGAAGGGACATTTGAACTTGTATCTCCAGGCACATTTGCCAGCCATAAACCAGAAGCACAGCCACTCTGCTGGGTGTCAGACACATCTTGATGGCTACATGGAGGGTTTATGTGAGGGCTTTTGTTTTGCCTCTCCACCAGCCAGTCTAGGAAGACACATTAAGATGGAAAACAGCATAACACTAGAGGCATTTAACCAGCTAAAAATATTACCAGAGGTCAATGGACATAATTCTGACAAACAGAGTCCTGCTTGTTGGGTCCTGTTTATTTGATCATAAGAGCTGAAACTGCTCCAAAGGGGTTTGTTATGGTGGTGTCAAGGAGAAATAATGACATTGAGCCCATGGGATTTGCTCTGTCTCTTCAGCAATGCAACCTAGCTCAGACTGTGACCCATTGAAAATGAACTTGCTGACCTTCCATCAGCTCTCCCAGCCTCCAGAGTGCTCTTCAGGGATACTCTGAAATGACTTCTGGTGAATGAGTGAACTATACAATTACACTCACAGAGTCTCAGCCTCTCCACATATCAAGGGACAGAGCCTACAGACATGACCATCACACAGCTCAGCTGTGATTCTATGACTCTGTCATGTAGCTCCATGAAGATAAAGCCATACATTAAGTGTAAAAAAAAAAAAAAACCAGTAAAAATTACTATGGTAAAGCTCCCAAAACCCCAGTAAAAATTACTATGGTAAAGCTCCCATAAGCCACACTTCAGTAGCATGTTTATCCTCTGATTCAAATCCCACCCACGTAACCCACACAACCTCAACAAAAAAACAAGGCTCACCAAAGAAGCTGAGCTCCTTGATGTCTGCAGACACTGCATCAGGAAGACATAGTCAGAATTTCATTTCTGCACTGCAGTGGTGGCAAAAATGCTCCACAGAGGTTAAAGAATAAATCAGGGAAGTGTTTGCCATGGAAGAACATGGTACAGGTGATCTTACCTTTGGCAAAGAGAACACCAGGAGCAGAGAGGGCCAGCAGGTCCCTAAGGATGGTGCAGAGCATCACACCACAGGAGCAGGGATCCTGCCAGCCAAGGCTCTGCCCTTGGGTACCTGAGCAAGGCAGAGCCACAGCTGGAGCTCAGGAAGCCAATTCACAGAGAATATGGAACCATGGTCAAACAAGGAGTTGGTTCCCTGTGGCACACTCCAGGCACAGCTTTGCTCCTCCAACATGACTGAAGAGAAAAGCTAACCACCCCTGGCAGAGCTTAAATGGGCTCCTGGCCCATGGGAATGGGTGGAGCACTGGGTGGGGCTGCTCAAGGAGGTGAGGGCTAATCAGAGCCCTGCCAGAGACTCTTTGAACCAGCTCTGTATCACTTCCTATGGGGATTTTAAAGCTTGTTCCACAGCAGGTATGAAGTGTGCTCTGTCTGCAAATATTCATCTCCACTTCATGATAGTGTAGGCATCCCCAGGTCCAGCAGGTTGACAGAAGAGGTCAGAACAGTGCCTGGCAAGGAGGATTTCGGCAATACAGAAGGTGTCTGTGGAAAGGCAGAGGAACTGCCTGACTGCATCAGGCAAAAACCTTAAAGCCAGCTCTGATTCTTAACCTCTGACTTGAGGGCACTGTAAGTGCTTCACAGAGCTGGGAGGCATCACAGTGAGGCCACTTGAGTCAGTCAAGCTTATTTTCTTCTCTTCCTGCTATTGAGAATAGTGCTTAAAGCCAGAGGGAAGCTTTTGTTGTTTTCTGGCTTGTGCAAGTTAGCACAGAAGACTGGTTTTGATAGATTTTTATGTCTAGAGGAGGAGCTGCATTTACACCTGTACACCTTATACTGTATAAACAAACAAAATCTGTTTAGACCACAACATGTCAGGGCATCCAGAAATTATCCACAAGCATCTGTCTCATTAAAACTTGAGTTACCTGGCCTCCTACACCTGTAAATTGTAAATTTTGTAAATCCCACCCTGCAAATTTAGAAAACTTCATCTGCTACCAGTATAAAATTTGTCTGGGAAGGTACAGAAAGTACACAGGATCTCACAGCAGCAAGCCTTTAATTACCACCTGGTAATCACCACAGTGATTAAATTGTCATCAGTCCTTTGCTAGTTCGTCTTTATCTCCTTTATCTGCACTCATGGTGGAAGGAACCTGGATCAAAGGACTAAAAATGAGGTGGTGACTCACTGTCCTTCATTTCAGGGGTACAGCTGTATTAAATCAGCTTTAATTCTTAAGTGTACTTAGCATGTTACAGTTTAGAAAATGACAATTTCATGTGACAGCATTAGAACAGTTTGGGTTGTGTTTAGTGAATGCCATCTTAGATCTGCATTTCCTGCTTTCTTAAGCCATAAAAGGTTCCCAAATCCAGTGTTCTTCACACAGAGCCATTTGTTCAAATTCCTGACTAACCTTGTCACCTGTGTGCCAAGTCACTTTGCTACTTTTTCCCCTTAATAATCATTCACTCTCCAGATATGGAAATTGTTTTATCTTGATCTTAACTGCAACTTGATTTGTATTCACCAGAGCAAGTGGATAATCCATAGGAGCCTGTGTTTAAAAATTGCTGCTAAAATCAGGGCAGCCAATGCAGAGGGCTACAGAGCAAGGGTAATCTCTGGGTGGGTTTCCTCCATTGCCACAACAGCCCAGTTACAGAACATCCACTCCCACAGGAACCAACAGGCCAAGAGAGGCATAAACAAGCAAACAAACACAATAAATTGGATACCCAGCCCTCCAGCAGATTAAGTCAAGAAGGAGTATTAAGTTGTTTGGGTTCTCATTTAAAAATAAATAAATCGACTCTCCCAGTCAATCTGCTTAATGTCTGATTGACATTAAGTAGATAAGCAGTGATTTAACCTTATGGGGTAGATTTCTTCCCATGATGCAGAGGTCATGTCACACTTGGAAGATGACAAAGTGAATTTTTTAATTTCCTGTCCTACCACAGGCCAGCTCTGTCTGTGTTTGCTGGGAGATGAGGGTGCTCCTTGTTTTTATGTTTCAGATGCTCCTGGGGCATTCTAACAGGGACCAGCAGAGTGGAAACAATGCTGCCAAATGGCACAGCAGTGCTACAAATAATTCCATGCAGGGAAAACCTGCCTCATTTCAGGCAACATAGAAAGGTTTAATGTGGGATATATTCATCTGGTCCTTCAGGATTTCCCATTCCTGGGAGCCACTCTCCACTCTCTTGTACTGCACACCCTCAGTGGCTCCAGGAGTGCCAGCAGAGCCCAGTGTGCCAAATGACCCAAGGCCCCAAGAGCCCCCAGGTCTTCTGTGTTGATTTATAAATAAAACCATGTTTTATTGTGTTGATTTATCTCTCCATTTCTTACAGACTGATTGAGCTCAAATTGGCTCGCACAGCCAAGCCTCCCCAGCCACTTGCCAAGAGGTTCTGCAAGAGGAGATTTTTCATGTTGTGCTCAGATGTCAGTGCAGGCTCCTGCCTTAACCCCTGGCTCCCAGGGGATGTCCCCTCTCGATTCCTTCCAGGACTGGGCATCTCCTCCACCATCCCCTCCATGCAAGATTAACCCATGCAGCACCCTTTTCTCATTAGTTTTGCCCTCTTACCTCTCCCCTCACTCTTGAAATAAATAAGTGCTAAGCCCAGACTGGGAAGTTTGGAATGGTCGTTATGGCCTTTGAGCATTTTGTTTCCCGGGGCACAATTTTCTAATTTTGTGACAGAAGGTGCTTTTTTAGTGCTGTTGACAGCTCTATCCACAAACTCAAAGCACCTTAAATGCATTGTTAAGATTTTCCTTTGTTGACAGCTGATGGCCCACAATGCCAATATAAAGAGATCAGCACAATCCAGTTCAATCCATTAACTTATTTAAATCATCTCTGGGGAGGATGTCAGGCAGGCCAGGCACCCTCAATGCCTGCTGAGGCAACAGCCAGGACACTTGTGCCATCCAGCTGTGCTGAGATTTTTTTTCAGATTAAAGCAGGTTGGTATTTCCATACCTTCCAAAGTTTGAGCCAAACTAGTCAGACCAAAGCTGCTGATGTCCCTGCCTGTGCTGGGAGCTTGTTGTCACTGAGCTGCAGCATCTCCCTCCTCCTGCACCAGCACTGACACCAGCCCAGTGGCAGCAGGCTGAATCTTATGGCACAACTGCACTAAGAATATTGGAGTTAGGTTACCTTATAGCAGAGAAGGTATTCTTTAAAGAATTAAAGCTGATTTAATACAGCTGTACCCCTGAAATGAAGGACAGTGAGTCACCACCTCATTTTTAGTCCTTTGATCCAGGTTCCTTCCACCATGGGTGCAGATAAAGGAGATAAAGAGAAACATCTCCTTGTTTCTCCCACACCTCCTTGGAAAGCATTCCTGCAGGAATCCCCAGTATGGCCTCTGCTGTGCTGCTTTCTTTCCTCCACAGAGCAGTTTTTCATGGCATTGAGGAGCCCTCCTGCTCTCAGCATCCCCCAAGCTTTGCTGGCTGATATAAACACCCTTCCACTTCCATCCTGTCTTCCTGGCTCAGCTGCCACTTTCCATCTTATCTGAAAGCCTTTTAATTCCAGTGTTATTCCCTCACTCTCTCCTGTAATTCATTTAGCACACAGCTGCAGAGATAGTCCCTGCTCTCCCCTCTCCCTTGGCTCTGCAGATAGTAAAGGTGTTTTACATCCTCATGTTTGTCACCTGGGAATGTCTCTGATTCACTGCCAGGTCACCTCTGCAGCCCCCCAGTGTCACCCTGCTGCAGGCTGCTCCTGAGGGGCTGTGGCTGCCAGCACAGCACCTTGGGGTGCACCAGCAGCCTTTGGGCTGGCTCAAAAGTGGTGATGGAGGAGCTGGCTAAAAAGATCTTCTGCCCCTACACTGCAAAGGGAAGCAGGATGTTGGGGAATGCTGTTGTTTCTCATCCCAAGGAGCCCTAAGAATCCTCTCTGTGCCATTTCTCATGGAGCAGAGAAATTGCAGGGGATTGCCCCTGCAATTCCCAACCCTCCAAACACCACACATTTGGATCACTGAGTTTCTGAGCCTCACACAGCCTGTAAGTGACACCTAAACACTCCAGCCTACACAGGTGAGGAAGCAGATGCATTAAGTGACAGGGGACAAGGAGCTCTGGGGTGTGGAGAGCACAAGAAACACTGTGGACCTGCTTTGCTTTAAGAGGCAGTGATGGAAAATCTGGGAGAGGGCAAAAGAAAAGCTGTTGTAAAAAGAGTTCATTTAGGCCTCATAGGAACAAAAGTCATAAAACACAGAATCATTTAGGACCAGAACTGCCTAATTTGGAGAGGGACAGCAGTGTACATGCATGCAGCATTCTCTGGATTCCTTTGGAATGGTTAGGGTTCCATCGGGACAACTGCAGCAGGAACCTGAGGTGTGCTCAGGCAGCAGAGCACAGGTCTGCTCCTGCCATCTGTGTATCCCCTCAGAAGGGCTTGGAATTTGAATTTCAAATGTCAAATGTCTACAGTGACTGGGTCACCAGGAAATTACCAAGCAAGAAACATTTGTGAAAATAATTTTGTAATGTTTTAACAATCACCATAACATTTGGGTAAGAACTCAACCTGTTGTCAGGCAATTTGCAGGTGGAAAGGGATGAATAAATTATTCCCAGTTAACTTTTTTTTTTTTTCCCAGACTATTTCACAGCTGTTACCTGAAATTCCAAACCACTTACTTTTATTTAACATCCTAACAAAAGAAATATAATTCAGACTTAATGCCTCGAGGAAATGTGTCCTATGATGAACCTCTTATGCTGAAAAGCATGTGATGTGTCTTCAATCACAGAGTCTTTGAATGAAGAACTTTTGCTTCCCAGTAATGGCAAATATCAAGAGGAGAATTTACTCTGGATGTTGTGTTTCTAAACTTAGCAAATCAGGGATAAATTTCTTTTTCTGCAACAAAAATAACCCCCTTTCTGTTGATTCTTTTGATTCTTTCTTTCTGTAAAAATTCAGTTTTTTACAATATCTTGAAGGCAGCAAAGCCACAATAAAGAGCAAGAAAGAAAGCAAGGCAAGTGTGGAAATTTCCATTATGGAGACAGGTTCCCTTGGACAGCCAAGGACATGATTTGTGGCCAGTTGAAAAAAAAATCCTTTGAGAGGCATCACAAAAGCTCTCGACTTGCATGCTTGAGGAGCTGAAATTGCCCCTTTCTCCTCCCTCTTCTCCACACTGTACTTCATACAGTGTTTAATTTCAAAGGTCCTCAGGGGCCTGGCCTCTGGCACCGTGACTAAAATGAAATGTTCTGGCTGGGAGCTGGGCAGGGGGAGCCGGGAGGGCTGGGGAACAAAGCCCACGGGGAGAGGCTCCCAGGCTGTCACCGCCCGGCAGGACCGGCTGCAGACAGCTAATTAACAGTAGACGTGAGTAATTAACAGTAGACGTGAGTAATTAACAGCCGTGAAGCCAGACAGCGTTGCCTGGGGAGCTCTAAGAAGCTCTGAGTGGGGTCTGTGGGTGCGTGGCAAATGCTCCACCCAAATGATCAATCCTCTGTCCCAAATGATCAAACTCTGTCCCAAAGGATCAAACTCTGTCCCAAATGATCAAACCTCTGTCCCAAATGATCAATCCTCTGTCCCAAATGATCAAACTCTGTCCCAAATGATCAATCCTCTGTCCCAAATTATCAAACTCTGTCCCAAATGATCAATCCTCTGTCCCAAAGGATCAAACTCTGTCCCAAATGATCAAACTCTGTCTTACAGGGCAGAGCTGTTCCTGCTGGGATGCTCGTCACCAGCAAAGCCAGCGTGGTTTTTGTAGACACCAAAACCTGTGCTGACCTCCTCATGTTTTTTCTATTAGGTCCCTGCACAGGTTTAGGAGGTAGAGATTCCTTCACTGCTGCAAACAGGGGCTGGGTTTTGCTCGTGGCAAAGAGTGACACAGGGGAAAACCTGTGATTTCTCCCCAAAAGCCAGGTGGGGTTTATCAGCCACCACCTACGCCTGTTGGTGGCTATCTCCCTTCCACACACCCAAGTGCCTCAGCAGATGGGGCTCTCAGGATTTGTGACTTTGATGGTGCAGTGCTTCAGTGAGAAATTTAAATGAATTGCAGCCCTGTAACACAGGTGATGTTCAGTTTTGATGCTCCATAATGTGAAGTTGTGTCCTTAAAGCTTTATTCATCCAGATAGATGGAAGCTCTCTCCCTGGGAGGGCACCCAGCAGGTTCAGCACTCCATGAAACTGCTCATCCTCAAATCCCAGTGCGAGGCAATGCTTTTCCCTTCACTCTCCAGTGAGCAGAACAGGACTGTGATAAAGCCAGGTTTGCTGCCTGATCACCTGGCATGACTAACAAGGGTGTGTGGTTGGAGCAATTTACCCAGAGCTGAACGAGCTGAGAACCTCCTGGTTCACATCCCTGCCCTTGGCTGGCTGTGCTGGACAGCAGAGACACACAAGGGGTGTGTTCAGCATCCTCAGAGACAGACAGGCTTCAAACCCACAGCTTTACCCTGCAGACTAGCTACAAAATAGGGAACAGCTCATTAATGTAGATAGTTCAGCTAGGGAAGGGAATGCTACCTTCAAAATTTCCCTTGGGACTGACTAAAAATGCAGCCTTCCTCCAGAAATCTTCATATATTCATTTATCTCTTTGCCAGGGGCAGCACAGCTCGGGGTGGGACTGAACATGCACTCTGCAAATCACACAGGGCTGCTGAGCCCTGGCACAGCCAGCAGGGCTGATAAAACAGACCCTGAAATCAGAAATCCACAATATCCCCATTGAAGTACAAATTGCTCTTTACATGCTCCATGATCATATAATGCAGAAAAGTTCATTTTCATTAGTTGGCAAATAGCTTGTAAGAGCAGACATTTCCTCTTGCATACTGAATACTTGGAATATTTGCATATTTAGGTAATGACAAAATTTTTTTATGCTGTAGCTTTGCTTGTGGTCATAAATCCATAATGCACTTCAAGGCTCTGTTGCCCCCCAAAATGTGATGTACTTCAGTTTTTCCAAGTTATGAGCATGTATCTGCAATTCATTAAGCAACTGAGCAACACATTTTCCATTTCACAGTCACTATCTTTGTATGACCTCTTTGGTCTGATGACTCAAACATATTTCATAAATTATTAACGGAGATTACATTATTGAGAGAGGAGCTGTGTAATTAGTTGAAAGAGTGCTCAGAATTGGGGTTGTGGGGATCTTCTGAAATCAGAGAGGGAAGGCTGTCAGGAAGTCTTCACAGGAGGAAGAAAAAGAGCACAGGAAATTTAAACCCAGCATATTTTCAGATAACTCCCCTCACATTTTCAGAAAAAAATGAGCCTTGCTTGCAGCTCATGACTCTTTCTGTGAATTTTAGCTGTCTGATGCTTTAGAGACACCAACCTCCATCTCCCTCTGGCCCTCTACAGGAAATACAAGTTTTGAGGGAACTGGGACTTCCCTGTCCAATGCTGTGAAGATGCTCCCTGGGCATGGGTGCACAGGTGGGAGATGGACTGGCAGGTGAGACTGAAGGACTGGCAGGTGATTCTGGAGGACTGGCAGGTGATTCTGGAGGACTGGCAGGTGATTCTGAAGGACATGTACCCCACTTTGGGATTAGCTGGTCCAGAAAGGACCTGCTGTCTCTGCCCTGGTGCCTGCAGTTTCAGAGTTATCTCAGTAGCTGATTTTCTTTTTTGCACTTTGCCTTGCCCAGCAGCTTTAAATGTCTCAAAGTTTGCCTTGCCCAGCAGCTTTAAATGTCTCAAAGTAAAGGGGTTTGCTGAGCCCATGCAGCTTCAGTTTTGTCTAAATCTAACCAGTGAGCTGTAACTCTTAAAGTAATAAACATTATTGGTGTTCTGATAAATGAGAGCAGTGTGGCAGAAAAAGCTGTCCATTCTAATCCATGGAAGGGCTCAGCTTCAATCATATCTTATTACTCTCAGTGTATTCAATCTTCATCTCAAATCATTCAGTGGCAGTTTAATCAATACATCAAAATCATGCACAATTCCTGCTGCTTAGGGAATAACTTACATCAAAAGTGGTTTCTGGATTGTGTTCTGGAATCAAGCAAATAATTAAATCAAAGAATGAGTGATAGAAATACTCCTGAAGGAACCTCATTGTTTTCTTTATGATTTATCTGCATTTCCTGGCCTCAGTTTGTACATAGCACTGAACTCCAAATAATCCTTTAAATCCTTTCCACACATTAATTCTGAAGGCATCACTGTAGTCCAGTTAAGTGCTACAGATATGTCTCAGGGCAGGTAATCAGAGCAGAGAGAATGGTCTGGTCACTGCTTTATTGGTTTTGCTGATTTAAGACTGTAAAATCTTACCTGAAATTCAGGTCTTAGCTCTTAGCTTATTCAAAATCATAAATCAATGGGCTGCTTTGAAAAAGGTGTCATTAAAAACACGTCTAAGTTCCAACACTAAGTTGTAAATGGTCCTGGACTCCAGAATCCTTTTTCCTTTTGATCAAATAATAGCATGCTTTTCTCCCAGCTCTCTTCAGGGATATTTTCTCAAAACCTGATTTCATCATAGTCAAAATATTAGTTTTGCTGTCTTCTTCACCTTTTTTTCTTGCCTATCTCTTTCTTTTTAATCACACTGCAGGTTAGGAGCCCTGCTTTATGTCAGGGTCAAAACGAATATAATCAGTTGTGGGAGATAGTTGTTTGTGATGAAGGGGTCTTTTTATTTCATGTATTCATTATTCTCCTTGCTAACAGAACAGTGTGTTGTCGTGGTGTGATCTCCTTGTGGCTGTGTTGAGAGGCCACTGAGAGCAAAGTGGCTCTCCTCCTTCACACAGGAATGGAGAAGAGCCAGTCTCAGCCTGCACAGAGGGGTTTTCAGGTGGCAGATGCCTTGGCCCAGCATCCCTCCAGATGAAAATATGGGGAGATGCACATGTAACTGCAGTCAGTGGAGCATTTAACCTTCAATTGGATTTGTGGTAAAACAAGCCTGGTCCAATTTTCTTGGTGAGCTGAACAGCACTGAGGAGGATTCCCTGAGGCAGGAAGGTCCCTCCTTCCCACAGCATCCCTGGCTGGGAGCATGGCTCCTTCAGATCACATATGCCTGGGGGTGAGAGCCTGTTCTGATCAAGTGATTGAGTGGTGAAAAACAGGCAAAGAAGCAGCTGGTGCCTCTGTGCTGTCCCAGGAACACCTTCAGACCTGTGAGCCAGCCGTGGGTATCAGCCTTTCACTGGAACTTCATGGAACTGTCACTGACTCAATGACACTGCCATCTCTGCACTGACTTCAAAGAGAGATGGGCTGGGGCCAGCCTTCAAGTTACCATCAAATTACAATAATCCCATTCTTCTCTTGATCAGATTTCCTCCTGTGTTTTCAAAGGTGATACAGAACACAAGTACCTGAATTCTTCTGAGATCAGGTCACTTGCTTGAAGTAATTTTTTTCTACATTCTGTGCATTTTTTCTTTTCATCCTCGAGGAAGAGCACTGACTTTTTTTTTCTTTTCCCCCAATATGTTACCTGGTTTTTTTACATATCAAGTTATGCATCCTAAGAAATCTTAGCAATAGACCTCGTGTGTGAGGCACAGGTTGGCCTCCAGCTGTGACAGCATGTGTTAGATTATATATTATAACTGTTTTCTGCTCTGATATATTACATAGAGAAAGATGGGGCTTGTCTCAAAAGGTACTGATGTGGCTATAATGTGCTTAAACTGTTTTTTGGGAACAAGGCTGCTGGGGCAAGGGGGTTGGTGTATTTGGGGCTCTGCTTTCGACAGCACTGTAGGAAAAAAGCGTGTGTTAGCCTGTTGTCTTCAGCTCCTTCACCACACACAATCCTCTTGGGCTGCACCAGATGGTACAGAAAAAAAACCCCACAGACATTTCTCCACAATATGTATGCAAAAAAATCAAAGTATTTGATTCTAAAATACTGTGATAAGCCTGAACACCACCTGGCTTCATTCACTCTCCTGTGAACTGGGATTCCTGCAGCTGGATTTTCAAATCAGCTCTGAATTGTTTTAGTTGAAACCATTTTCACTTTTCTTTTCAAAATACTATTTCCCACTCCCTCTGCTTCTTCCAAGGAAAGCCTGTGAGCTCCTTTCCCATGCTTGTTCTTTCTTGACAGTAGGATATATTATCCAGATACCCAAACATTCATCCCTCACCCTTCAGCCCCAAAGGGATGGTTTTAGTAGGATATTTTATTCCCTGGCTTGCAAGGCCCATCCTGGGGTCAGATCACGAGCTGCATGAAGGTGGCTGAGTGTGTTGGGTGCAAGATCAAAGCCATCACATGGCCTTGAGGGAGCAGCAAATGCCAATGGCCTGGCTGTGCATCCCATGGCCTGGCTGTGCATCCCATGGCTTTCAGCAGGGCTGGGGTTGTCAGCATCCTGCTTTTCTCCTGAGAGCAGAGTAGATGGATCCACACTCACAGCAAACCCTCAGCACCCACTGAGAGCACAGGAGGAGGAACTGATGGGAAGAAAATGTGTATTTTGGGACTACAAGATTATTTTTAACCTCGTCAAAGGAAACCAACAAAACTGAAAGGAGCACAATGAAGAGCTGCACAGCTCCCAACCCCACAGATTATATATGACCACTTTGGCCATGCATTATTTATCACATCTACATTATTCTGGCTTTCTTTGTTTTGCACAAGTCTGACTTACAAAAGGCTGGCATAGAAGAGCATTTTTTTGTTCCCTGGGCTTTGCTGTGGGGAGAGAAAATGGTGACATGTGGTGGGATCCTGCATAAAACACCGATGAAAAATGAGCAAGCTTGTCACTGGAGTCAGAGCATTGCCTTCTAAATGAAAACCAATTGAGTAGTTAATTTTTAAGTAAATTGCCCTTGTTTCTCATAGTAAGCCATTTTGACAGTTGTGTTGACAGTTACCCAATTAAATGTGAATATTTTGGTGGCATTTGAGTGCAAACCAAGCCAGGTGTTTCAAGGGCTGCACAGATCTAATTTCTATTAAGGAGGACAGTCCATTCCCCTCCAGGCATCTGAGTGGCAGAATTCCATTAGTTTTTGTAGAGGAAACCTGCACTGCAAGCAGCAGCTCATGATCTTGCCAGAGGTGGTATGTGATGTGCACCAAGGAAAAAGGTTATCTGCTCCTACTGTAATCTTTTTATTGCACAAAAGCAATAAAATATTTTGAGCACTTTGTGAGGATTTTCAAGCCTCCTCCTTGGCCAGAGGGAGGGTGGGAGCACCAGGAGCACAAGGATGTGGATCCTCTCTGCTCTAAGCAGCACCAGGGGAAAAAACCCAAGCAGAGAATCCAAATAGGAGGGGAAATGCAGTAAATGGGGAAGGGTTTGAGGGTGGCAGGAGGTTTTTGTGTTAAAAATGTGAACTTTAAGTGATAATTCCCCACACTGAAAATCCTCAGAAAGGTGTGGTCTGAGAGGAATTGGCCATTCCTGGCTGCAGAAATGCTCATCTGACCTGTGTGTTCACACAGGTCTCCAGCCCAGCAGGACCTCTGTTATCTCTAACATAATGCTCAAAAAATCCTCATCTTGGGAAGCTGCCTGGCTTTGTCAGCCCCTTTTAGTGGAAAAAACCTCTTTTTAAAAAAAATTTATTTCAAAACATAAAAAACAACTGGAATATTAAGTCCATTTGCTCAAGATGCCAGGAAATATCCGTCCAGCTTTTCATTCCTACGTAAGCCAAGAGGATTTCTTGCAAATGCAGCATAAATATGTACAAGCAATAATTTGACTCATGTGGGGCCTCTGGCTTATCCACTTGCCTGGACTTTGGCATCCCATGTGGGAGTGGGAAAGGAAACAAAACTGTTCCTCTTTGGGGGAAGGGAAACTGAGGCATGGAGGTACCAAACCCCTGATCTCTGCCTCTGACTTGAATCCTTCAGGGTGCAGAATCTGAACCATCAGCCTCCCACCATCTCTGCCTCTCACAGAATAATGCAGAAAGTTGAAATAATGGGACAAGAGACTGTTTGTTCCTGTTGCTAGTGGCCAGTTGCTATAGGAGATTTCAGCTCTCCCCTGCTCTGCTGGGGGAGATCTTTTCGTGTGCCTGAGGGATGCATAAAGGATTTGACTTTCCAGACACAGTTTTGTGCTTAAAATCTCTCCTAGCACAGATTAAAGTACTTCTTTCTGATTTAACAGAGACCCCTTGAAAGGCTGGATGGAACACAACATGGTTTTCATCCAGCTTCATCTGCCAGGCTCAATTAGGGGAGAATTTGGAGTTTGCCTGATGGGAATTGTGCTGACTTAAAGGCTGATTTTCCCTCTTCCACTGATGGCTGGTGGATGCTCAGCCCCCATCCTGCTCAGATATACTTGAAATACAGGAGGAGAAAATAGCATCAAACCCAGCTGGAGAATTCCACTTTTGTGACTTTGCCATTTTGAGGGGAAGTGGCTCCATCCACTGGGGCTTCCTCCCTCCCTGGGTCACCTGGGAGTGGCAGAGTTCACGTGAAACCCTGGTGTGAGCCAGAGTGTCTCAGCCTGCCTGGAGCCACAGGCTGGCCTGGGGCCACACTGCTGAATGTGCAGCTTGGGGAAAGCAAATAGACATTAATATGGCATATATATATGTATAAAAATATCTAGAAGGATGAGTATTCTTTGCTTAAAATCTCTTTGAAAATTACTTCTGTGCTGCAGAGACATTCCCAGCTGGCCCAAAGGCCTTTACATCAATGCAGGCACACTTTGAACTACGCCAGGAGCTCTTCTACTTTGGTATCAGAGTATTGAGAATCATCCTCCAAAATGTAAGTGAAGGAGAAATAAATGATTTGTTACCTTTTTAAAATTTTTATTTTATCTTCTTGCTCTGTGAAACCTGTCTGCTAATGTATTTAAGGACTGTATCAATCCCTCAGATTGTATTAGACTTCCTCAGGCAAACCATAGCCCCCTAATCTTGCAATGCATTATGACTGAGCATTTTTATGAAAGAAATGTAGAAATTATAACATTTTAGGGTGAATAAGTAATTTAGTCGTCCAGCCTGAATTCCTAGATGCTTCAGGAATAGGGCTGCTCATTCTTCTGTTTCTTCTTTGTTGAGATCATCTTGTTCTGGCAAAAGGCAGAAAGAAATGTTACTGAAGAAAATGATTTTGTACCTTTGATGCCAAAGTGAAAGAAGCTCTGGCTGTGGTTAAAAGTGTTCCTGCAATGCAGAAGGTACAGATCTTACCTTATCTTGTATCACCACTAAATGGCATAAACCAGCCACTTTCATCCACTGGGAAACTTAAAATGAATTAATTATTACTTGCAGAATAGGATAAAGGAAAGACAGAAAAATAAGGTGAGAATAAATTATAAAAACTATAGAAACTAAGAACGGAACACAGCAACACAAGTTGCAGGTCACAGGTAATTTAAAGCTTTCAATGGTATTTTAATTTTATGAAATTCCTGCCTGATTTATTTCTCTGCCTGAAACAGTTTTTCCCAAGCATCTCCACGTTATCAGTAGAATGAGAGGTAATACAAATTCTTCTGGCAGGAGCATCCAGCGATGGAATAGCAAACATTGCATTACTAACCCCAATAATGCAGGGAAAACATCTTTCTATTGTGCAAGCAGACAGCAACAGAACACAGAATTTCCCTGCAGGAATAGATCGAGCTCTTACAACAAAAGCTTGTGAAAGCCTTTGTTCTGATCCCTAAGGATTTTATGATTGTCACACAATCTATGTAGATCAGCCATTCACTCTGAGAAACAGACTTTGCATTTCTGTGATAGCTGGCTGCTGTTTGAATAGCAGAAAAAATAAAATAAAATAAAATAAAATAAAATAAAATAAAATAAAATAAAATAAAATAAAATAAANTCTGAAATACCCAGCTGGACAGTGTGTCCCTGACTGACTGCAGCTAGACCACAAGGAGGTGTAATATCCTGAGTAGCCTCTAAATATCTATATACAGCTTTTGGTAGTGGGTTTTGTGCTCCAAATGCACTCTGTCCTTAGTTGAATCTTTACACAGACCCCATGTCCTGATTAAGTTTTGCTGAGATATGTATCAGCATGCCAGATATTCTCTGCACTAATATTTGTCACACTGACTGAGATGTTTTCTCTCTCCAGGCAGGGAACAGGAGGGATAGTGCTGATGCTGCCTGGGATTGTTTTAGAGCATTGAGTGTGTGTATAATGTTTATTCCATGCAAGAAGCCTGCACACGAGCATGGCCAGAATTACTGGAGCTACAGACCCACCATGGTGACACATTTTTCAAGTGATGTTTGCCAAAGGTGCTTTTATGAAACTCAAAAACCAGGATCCTGAGAGACATAGCACTCAGCAAGTAGTGTCACTAGATTACAATAATTCATAAATAATGGCTTACTGATCATTGGGAGAGTGATCTGAGGTCATATATGTTCAACTAAACCTGATTTCCCTCAATCTTGTCACAAACAGGCTGCACCTTGCAATGGTTTAATACATGAAATCCACTTACACGTGTTTTACTCCAACCAGTAGCCCACACTTGGGCCAAAATAGCAGGAGCTAAATGGGAAACCAAACCATCAAGATTTATACTTGTCTACATCCAGGTTACCTCTCCTTGCCATCAGGTACTTTGTGAAGTGCAGGGCTGGTGGTTGCCATCTCCCTTCCCTCTCCCCCCATCATTAGCATTCCCCTGCCATGCCAGCTCCAGAGGGGAGCTGTAATTAAAATTCAATCTGACAGAGCATGTCAAATGCAAAGGGTCCCTTTTGCACAGAGCCTTTGCTAAGCTCCTGCTCATTTTGTGGTTGCTCAGTTCCTTGTGCTGCTTTCTAAGAACAAATGGGCAGGAGGAGGTCAGGCTTCTGCAATACCCTACAGCAATTTTGTTTAGGTCATTTTCTTGACCATTAAATGTCATGCATTTATTGGTTCTTTCTTGCTTTTAAAAGCAAAGCAATAATCCATGAATTATTTCTCTTCAGAGCCTGGATGTGCTCAGTGTAACAGAATATTGTCCCTGGAGCAAGGGCAGCTCTCTCAAGGCTGGCTCTTTTCAGCTGCCACTCCTTGGGAATGTGCCGGGAGGGCAACCTGGAGGGATGGATGAAAGAAACCAGTCCAGAGCAGAGCTTCCCAGAGTGGAAGATCTCCCCCAGCTTCACCTAGATGATCTAGGAAACAAGAAATAGATGGCAATTTCCAAGAAATAGATCCCCCTCCTTCAGCAAGGGGGCCTTGAGGTGAGGTTTGTGTTCAAGAAGAGCTTGCCAAAGGTGTCTGGGGGTCTGGTGGATGTGGGGCTTGGATGAATGAGAGGAATTCGAGACTGGCAGTGGCCCTGCACCAGCTCAGCTCCCCCTGACCTCTGAAAGGCAGGAGATCACCCAGAGGAGGCACAGGACATCCAAGCTGTGCACACTCCCAGCAGGACAGGGCCGGGCAGGGAGCTGTGGAGGATGAGGAGGATGGAGCAAGGACTAACAGGGCTTTTCCCTGACAACAAGGACAGGACTCGAGGGTCTTGTTCCATCAGGGAATTCTTTATACCAAGTTTGCCAGTCATTTGCATTTGCTGATGAACCCCAGTGAATCCTAGGGATCCCACTCTGCTTTGAACCTGTCAGTGAGACTCTTGGTTGTGCTCTGACCTCAGTAGAGGTGGCACAGTAAAACCAAGGGTGATCACTCTGGGCATGTTGCCTGTAGGTAAAAGAAACTTTAAAGTTTCCTGTAGGTAAAAGAAACTTTAAAGCTCTTGAGTAAATGTCCATGAAAGAGTAAGGCAGCAATAAAACTTGTAAAACTATAACAAAACTCACACTAAGAGCAAAACTGCCAGTGAAGTGAGGAGGATGTTGGGGTGTAGCAGATCCACACCCATCATCACAGGGCTCTCCCAGGGCTTCTCAGAGCAGAGCAATACTGCTGGAGCAGGTGGGATAATCAAGGCCATGAGATCTCTGGAAAGCTGGGACATATCAAATCTAATGGAATGATTGTAGAGTTAATGAGAAGAAGCTGTGTGCTCTCCTGGGCTGGTGCTGAGGGCAGGGTATTTAGGCAGGCAGGAGAGGGAGCAGAGCTCTCCCTAAGCTGACAGTGCTTGGGAGGGGTTCACTGCAGAGCTGCAGTTTCCTGTAGCATCAACACCCCTGGAAGTCTCAGCATCCTGCATTGCTCCTCAGGAGGAGCAGATGAGTCAGGAAGAGAGAAGCTCCAGCTGGGATCCCCCCTTCTAAGGAGGAATTGACCTGTAAGCCAACCCCTGAGGCAGCTGTGTTACCACACGAGGAGTGTTGGCTTAACTGTGCAGAGGAGATTATGGGTGAAGTGGCTGTGCTGCCAGGCCTTTAGCTTTTGAGCCGAGTCACTGTGGGAGCTTAGGAAACTTCCCAGTGAGCAGAGGGTTTGTTATTATATATTAATGATGGAAAATATAACATCACTTTCTTCTGAGGTGTGGGAACTCTGGTAACTGGCATTGTTGAGCACAGGATTAGTCCCTGGGAGGATTTCTTGACACCCTTTCCTCTTGGAGCTCACTGAAATTTATGAACATGAGTCCAATGACTTAAATGTGTTTTAATTTATCCCTGGGCTGCTGCAGGCTCTGAGCAGGAGCTCTGTTTCTGTGTTAGCTACAGTGCCCTGCCCTGCTTGGGCTGTGAGGGGGAACACCAGCACCTTCCCCAGCTTATGTCCATTCTGGAATTTTCTCCCTCTGGGCTCTCCTCTCACTCCTCCCCAACATTCCTGTGGTACTTCCAAAGAGCAGCTGCATACCTGGTGTGCCATGGCTGCTGTCACCCACTTGATCTCAGCTTCGTGTCCCAAGGTAGCCCCTGATGTCTGTTTGTACTGTGACTTACCCTACCTCTCTTGGGACTGGAATATTTATCAAGTGCCATCCAAAATCAATGGTAGAAGGGTTAAAGTTTTAGAAACCTTGGCCAAGTTTTAATTACAGCTGCTGTAATTAGCACTTGGGCTCTGAGTGCACACACATGGAGCTGGTGAAAGCTCCTTCCTTTGTACTCCTTCCTCAGTACAAAGGAAGGAGATTTGCTCTCAGCCATCAGCCTTAGTCAGCAATGACCTTTTCTCCTTTGACACTTAGGTTATGATTTTTCACCATGTTTGTGCATGTGAAGCACAGGAAAAGGCCCAAGAAGCAGGTAGGGTTGTAAATTGGGTGTGTGAATCCTTTGAGGGGAAGAAGGCTCTTCCCCCTCTGACTTCCTTCTCTTGTGACTTACCAGGAAGGCTGTAGAGCACAGGAGAGCTTCCAGCTTGTCCTGTTTGATTTCAGGTGGCTTGGTCCCCTCCTGGTTACTGACTGAGGGCCAAGGAGCACTGAAGGGGAGTGTTGGAGTGTGTAAGGCATGTGCACTGCCCTCCCCAAAGCTTCTTTGTTAAACAGAAGAAATCATGTTAACTCTCTACTTGGTGCTTCTCTGAATATGATCAAGCATCATTCTACAGGCAATAAAACTCGGTGTCAAAGCACCAAAGTAATTTATTTTACCCAGTCCATCCACTCCCTCCTACTCAGGGTGGAATAATGCACACCAGCTGTACTTTAGAGCCTAGCTGGCTTTGAACATTACAAAGATATAAGCTAAATTCAGGAAATTACCTTGCTAAGGGCTCATTGAAGATTTCCATATATGGTGCTTATTACTGTTATTACAAATGAATTCATGGGAAATTTAATTAAGTTCTCAAAAAGAAACAAATGGGTTTCTATCTATTAAGTACACTGGCCAAGCTTACTTTTGGCATATTTCCTTGTCCCATAAAGGTTTTCAGAACATTACTTTTCTCTGAGTCATCTTGTTACTAATTTAAGCCTTGGGGTCAGCACCAGCTCTCTGTCTAACATGGGAAATGTTGATAACTGCAGCGTGCTGCACCTGCAGCCAGGGATGCTTTAAATATTGAAGTCACTGCTCTCAAATAACACTCACAGAGGGCTCACATTTACTTTTCCTGCATGTGGCTCCTCTGTATTTCAGAGTGGATATGTGAAAACAGCAGCTGTGCTGAGGAGCCAAAGACTGCCCTGCCATGCTTGACTGTCCCTGCCAGGCTGGCACAGCTGAGGCACCTGGTGCTGGCTTTTTGTCTCCCCAGACCCCAAATCCAACAACCTGGTTAAAGATGGGAGCTCAGACCTGCCTGCTTCCAGATAAGGACTGTGCTAATGTGGGATGATCAATGACAGACCAGTGGAAGATGGGGATAATCATTCATCCCTAACCTGCTAAGCCACAAGGAATCCTGCAGGAAACACAGGCCAGCAAGAGAGCTGTAGAGGGGAGTGACAGGGCAAGGGGGAATGGCTTTAAACTGGCAGAGGGAAGGGTTAGATGGCATATTGAGAAGAAATTCTTTGCTGTGAGGGTGCTGATGCCCTGGCACTGGTTGCCCTGTGAGAAGCTGTGGCTGCCCCTGGATTCCTGGAAGTGTCCAAGGCCAGGCTGGGTGGGGCTTGGAGCAGCCTGGAATAGTGGAAAGTGCCCTGTCAATGGCAAGAAGGGTAGAACAAGATGATCTTCAAGGTCCTTTCAAACCCAAACCCATTCTATGGCCATATTTTGATGAAGTAGTAAATCCAGAGTCACTTATCTGCAAAAGAAATTTTACAAGCATGAGCAGCCAGGACCAAGTCTTCTGCTTTTGTGCCCCTTGCTGTCTTGCTGGGGATTGTCATCTGACCAGTGAGAGGGGAATGTGATTTAGCAACATAGATCAAAATAATACCAGGCATGGAAAATATTCTTCCTAAATCCTGCTGTGCCAGAGTAACTACCTGCTCATCAATTCAGTGCTGACTGAATCTGCTATGCTGAAGGTGCTTTGCACAGGCAAAAAGCCTCACTGCACTTCAGTGAGACCCTTATTCAGCACATGGATCAGAACACAGATGGATCTGCTGGGCTGGAAAGAAATCCAGCAAATCTTCACCCCAAATGAGAATTTTCATGCTCTGTGTATTGTCATTGTTCTGGAAATGTAGACTGGTCTGTTTTGGAGTCCATGGTAGGGAAAAGAGCTTGTAAGACTGAAAACCATTGACACTGCACCTGACAGCTTTAAAGCCATCCAGAAAGTGATGCAGAAATCATCTGCTTGGAAACAGTAAGCTGCAGGAGGCATATTCAATCACTGCTCCATAGTGTGAATTCACTCTTGGGAGCTTCAAACCACATGTTACAGGCTAGATCTGCTCCCTGGAAATCTAGATAGCTTAGGAGCCTTATTTCTGAGATCTTGCTTCTCTGCCTAGGTCATGCTGCCCCAAAAGAGCAGGGGATGGGCAGTGGCTGGAGCAATGCTGTGCCTGGTCCAGCTGATAGAAGCTTGGCCAGATCTGTAGGGCTTCCCAGCAGCCTGCTGGGAAAACTCGAGGGTGAAATAATTCAGTGGCCCCAAGCTTCTGTCCTGGCAGCTGGGGGGGAGGGAAATATTCCCCAAAGCCACCTTGAAGCCATCCTTGCCTCCTATAATTGGAAGATGCAGTGGGGTGGCAGAGATACCTCAGCTAAACTGTGTTAGGTCACCAGATGATGCCATGTGTGATGGTGAATATAAATATATGTACACACATAATTACATTGCCCAAATTAACCTTGTCCCAGGACCAGCCTGGGATGAGACTTGGTTGCTGGAGTACTGAAGCTGGCTAATTTAAAAGAACATTTTTCACATATTTGCTGCAGATCTCTGAGGACGTGAGACAGCCATCCTGAGTTTGGAGTTACACCACAGAAAAGTGGGATTTGCTGATTGGTTTAAGGTAAGGCTTTTTATGAATTTAGCAACAGACAGTAAATGATGTAATGCTTGGTCTCTTTGGTCTTTCTAAACCAGCTGTACACTTCTACCTCATTTATTATTTAGAACTAATATATTGCTTTATGTGGTGAGGATTTATCCTCTCACATATTGATTTGGTGAAAAATCATAGAGCCACTTTGGGTATTTCTGTTTGAGCTTGGAAAAAGAAGCTGTTGTCAACTGTCTGGAGGCTGTAGCTGCCCCAGGACATGGTCTGATCTTGGGGTGATGGAGCAGGCCAATAATATTAATAATATTTATAATAATAATAGTAATGAAAAGGAGAGAGAGGAATAAATTCAATCACTTAAATTACAATTGCTCACCAACCACTGGCCAATAACCAGTGCATTGCTGGGCAGTGATCAGTGGCTCCCAGTTTGTGTACTGAGTGTGGCATTCCCTGGTTTGGAACATCCCTTTGGCCTCTTTGGCTCAGCTGTGCCTGCTCTTTGGGTTCCTGCTCACTGGCAAAGCATGGGAAGCTGGTAAGTCCCTGACTGTGTGTCAGCCCTGCTCAGCAACAACTAAACCACCAGTGTGTTACCAATGTTGTTCTCACCCTAAATCCAAAACACAGCGCTGTACCAACTACTTGGAAGAGCATTAACTCTGTCCCAGCCAAAACCAGGACATTATGGATATGCAGCCCATCCCCTCCCAAGGGGCATTCAGGGGGATTCAGCTCAGGTAGTGTCAGACAGAAAATGAGCTGCTCTTGCAGCATTTCTGAAAGACCTCAATCCCTGCTTTCACTGGGAAGAAAGGGGGTGCTGTAATGAATTTTGGGCAAAATCTCTGACTGGGAATTGGAGTTAGGACAAAAGTAATTCTTTTATTTAGGGTGAGATCCTAGGTGTACTTATATCTATATAAGAATTCTTTTTTTCACTCCCAAAATGGATCATACACGCTAGCAAATAAAAGGTTGCACATATTTTCATTGACTTATCCTAAAACTTACCTGGGCATAGCCTGCTTTCTAGCAGGAGACTTGCAAGGGTGTATCAAGTGCTGGACAGCCCTTGGAAGGGTGACAAGCACAGAGAAGGGTGGGAAGGGTGTGCTCTGGGCCCTTTTCCCAGCACTGGCTCCGCTGGGTGCCTGGATCTGCGGGCAGGGTGGAAGCGATGCTGGCTCCCGGCGAGTCAGCAGCACCATCTGCTGCAGACGGCCCAGAACGGCAGGAGTGGGAATTAAATGTGGATTTCAGGGCTTAGATGCTGACTGCAGACCGCGCTGTAAATCACACGAACATCAGGCTGAAGTTGCTCAGTGCAGCAGCTCCTCAGTGAACAGCAACGGGCTCAGCGGGCGCTCCAAGAGAAACACAAACTCCAATGCAAATCTGCCTCGCTAAAATAAGAAATGTCAAGTTTCCACAGAGCCTTTGAGGCATTTCAGATGGAAAGGAGGCAGGGGAAGTAAGTCTTCCCTAATTATAGAAGTTGGTCAAACCCTCTGATTTAATCCCAGAAAAGGAGGAAGTTCAGCTGTGACCTCTGTGTCTGAGAGCTATAGGACACAGCAGTTTTGGGACAGTAGTGGCACTTGGTGAGGTCATTAAATGAGAGGACTGACACTGCTGTGAGAGCTGTTTGGAAACCTCTCTGCTGCCCTTTTCCACCCTGTAATTGGTAAACTGTTTTCCTGCAAAGAATGGAAAATTGAGCAATGTGCTGAAGGCTTGATCCAAAGCATATTGGTTTCGAAGCCCATCCCAAAACTTCAGCTTCAGGGGAATTCAGAGTGTACTCATCCCAGTAAATCTTCACTTGGAACAGTAGAGAACAAATTTATTTTTCAGTAAACATATAGGAGGTGCCAGACAGATGCACCAATCACCTGAAAATGTTGGTACCACATTTTGAACTGATCTCAGCAACTGGAAATACTGTGGGAATGGTGTTGAACAAGGGCATTTTACATCAGGGACCTGTAAACATGAATAACCTAAAAACTGCTTGTAGATCTATATTGTGTCCTTGAAATCTTTTCTCAATACCAGCTCCTTGGCAGACTGATGAGGAGATGAAGTGTTTGGAGGGAGCTTCCCTGGGCATGGCAGGATGGCTGACTCTGAAGCTGGGGATGCTCTGGGGCCCTTGGCCCTGCTCCATCTTGCTCAATGCCCAAGAGCAAAGCACAGAGGAGTGTAAGGAGACACCCCAAACAGCCTGGCTGTTGCATCTGTTTTCCAACAAGGCTTGTTCTGCACCCAGCAAGGGCAGCCCAGGGCTGTTTGGCCTATCCAGGAATGTGTGTTTCCAGTAAGCTCCTCTCATGAGAGAAAGGCATGTTCAGGAAACCCAGAGCAATTTTATTTCCTCATTTCTAGACACACAAACAAATTAAAAAAAACCCCAGCAAAACCCAAAAATGCTGTCAGAAACTCCCAGCAGGATGAAAAAATCTGGTGGGTGGAGGGTATTGGTGAGGAGGGGCTTTGAGATGGTCCAGCAAGCCCTTGCCTGTGTGCCATGGGCCAAGGAACCCCCAAAGCACCCCAATACCAGGAGAATGCTTGGATGCCCACTACAATATTGTGTCACTACCTGAGCCAGAGAGTGCAGTCCACCTTCTGCTGGGGCTTTGGAAAGCAGTGTCCAAAGCTGGGATGAGAATTTCCTAAATTACTGTTAGCTTAAAGAGCTGCATCATAAATAAGGGACTATTGTAAAAGTAATTTTAAATGCAAAGTTCTGCCTTAACCCTGTACTTTGCAAAGCCCTGTTGATGGTAGGTAGAAGTTTTACTCCAATCTCAGTCCCACCCATCACATCCCACCCCTGATGGCTGTGCTGGAAGCAGGGCTCTACCTTATCCTGCAAGTGGAAGGTACACAGGCCTCTCAGAGAAAGCCCCAAGTTCATCCTCTATATTTATTTTGGGGATAGGCTAAGGAAGGATCTAAGATCCTGACCTACAGTTACATCAGCTTATTCAGCTTCAGCAGCCAGAGCACGTGGCTATTAGTAATCTAGTGAAAAATGTAACAGCACTTGCTTAAAAATAAACAGCCTACTCAAAAAAGGAAGTTATAATAAATAATCTGCATGAGAGGTAGCAATAAAAACTTCATGGCTGGAGTCATAGTTGGCTGTAGAAATAAATGTCTCCAGAGCAGGAGATATTGAATATTTCCCTCCATACATCTTGCCACTGAAATTTCCCCAACTGGAAGAAAGCAAGTGCTCCCAGGCCTGAGTGCCTGGGAAGGAGACATCACTGTATTTAGAGTCACCTCAGTGCTTCTGCCCACACAACTTCCTTTCTTCAAGTCACGCTGGAGAGAGAAAATGTTTCCCTTCCACTTGCTCAACAGAGCATGGTGAGCTCATGAGCAGGAGACTTCAACTTTCAAAGGTTGAACTCGGCCGAGGGCTGATTTCCCTCGTTATTTATGTTTTCTTCAGCAGCTCCCCTGAGCTGAGGCACACTCTGCTAAACTCATATTCACCAGATTTCCCTCCTCCTTGTCTGGAAAAGTTGTTGCAAGTGGCTGTGGTCGGCCTGTGAGTAATCCTCCAGAATTACTGCAATCCCAGATAATCGGGACTTGCCAGATGAGACAGGGACAGCCCAACAGGGGAGTGGGAGAGGTTGCTGCTTACATCTTCTTTTTGCTAGTTTGGAGTAATTTCAGCTCAAAAATGAATTTCTTAAAAACTGCTCTGAAATAGAGGGGTAAAAGCAGACAAACTCCCACCTGGCTTTGTACCACCAGATCCCCAGTCAAAGAGAGGACCCAAATCCCATTT
Organism: Urocynchramus pylzowi; assembly: GCA_013397555.1. NCBI lineage: Eukaryota > Metazoa > Chordata > Aves > Passeriformes > Fringillidae > Urocynchramus > Urocynchramus pylzowi. Next base: position 857,595 of record VZRH01000299.1, on the reverse strand, counting down.
CCAGCAAAGAGACCGATCCAGACCCCAAAAAAGCCATGGCAATGCTGCCAATCTAGTGCAGCTCTGACCTGACAGAGTTCAGAGAGTTGTTCTTAACTACAACATCCCACCCTGTGTTGCAGAGATGATATCCTCCCACACATGTTGATATTGTTCTCCAGAAGGCGTGTGGTTTTTTTTATTGTGCTGGTAGAGTTAGATGAAACTAATGAGTCAATGGTCCCACATTTTTTAACAGATGGTTGAGATACAGCACTTTTGATTTTAGTCAGCTGATGTGCTCCAGTGCCTCTGTGTTTTGGACTGTTTAGGATTACACCTGTAGGGAGAAGAGGCTTAAAATGTCTGTGGATGCAGAGTGTGGAGTGATGGTACCTTGCTGCAGGAAGCCTTCCATGGGTTCAAAGACCCTTCAAGGAGAGTGGTGTCCTTGAAAAAGAATAAAATGGTGTCCTGAGAGTGCCTGGGACATCCTAATTAGCCCCACACCAAGAGCAAGTTGGTTGTCAGTGATGTCAACTAGATTTCATTGCACACCTTCACCCTCTCTGAAGCCACGATGTTCTTATTCATGCTGAGCAGTACCTCTCTGAGGAAGCAGTCACTGGTTACAACAGGACTACTCAAGGCAGGCACCAAAACCCAACATGAGTAAACAGCTCTACGTATGGGATGGGGTGTACACAGCTCTGCACAGAGGCCTCTGGTTTGCAAGTCCAGGAATGCATGCATGCTAATGCCAGATTCCAGATAAGTGCCCTCAAGTTTTTTTTTTTGTTTTTTTTTTTTTTTTTTTTTTTTTTTTTTTTTT
>VZRH01000299.1:843759-856777 GCA_013397555.1 Urocynchramus pylzowi | reverse complement strand
TTTTTTTTTTTTTTTTTTCATTTCTGCAGAGCCAAAAAACCAAGGCCGTTTTGGTGATTTTAGTTGGAAAGGTTTCTTCTCCTCTATTCTGAACTGATTTCCTTCCTGTCCTTTTCTGGGTTCTGTTGACTGAGCTTAGAAGCTAGGAGAAGCAATGTGTGTAAAAAATAGATCTCATGGTACCTGAATTCCTGCTTGGAAGTGCCCATACTGGCAGCTCAGAGCATGGCAATCAGCTTGAAGACTGGAAAAGTTGTCAAGCACATTGCAATACTTAGTTTTGCCACTTTATGGCAAAGGAGTCTAAGGAGTGTATTTGTAGCTTCCTGTGTTGACTGTGTAGAAAAGCCATCAGAAAAGAGCTACTTGACATCTTGGACTCATTGTGCAGAATGGTCCATGCACCTCCATGGCCTCCAGGGCAGAGATGTTGGGCTGCCAAGGATGGCAACTCTCAACTGCAGGCACACCCCAACACCACAGATTTTGGGCTCCTCTGGCACTCAGTCCACAGGTATTTCAATAAATCCCACTCTGAAGTGTTTCAGAGGAGCTGGGAATGGGTGAAAGGAAAAGTTTTGTTGAGAGAATGGAAAAATCCCATTGCCTATGCCCTCTCCATAGACTCCTGGAGGTGGGAGGGTGCTTTGAGTGGCATTCGTAGAGGCTGCCAGTCCCACGTAATTCATGTAGGAAGTTTCTCACTGTTACAGTCTTCAGGGACATTTCTTCCCCCTTAGTGACCTAATTTTGGTGAATGAGCAACCGTTTGGAAGGACTTTCCTGCCTGACTTTCCGACTGCAGCTCAGAGCCAGCAGGAGCAGGACCCAGGTTCAGAGCCTCCCTGGTGCCACACGGTCCAGCCACCCCACGATTCTGGCCCTGGTGTCCTGCTGTGTCACAAGGTGACACTCAGTGGACAGAATGTGACAATGTTGATAGAATAAATAGGTCCTTAAGATATGAAAGCAGCCTAAAGCAAGCTTCAGATCCCACTGAGAGTAACTGGATGTGGCTCACTGAACTTTCATAGAGCTTTGCCAAAAGAAAGTAACTTTTTTTTAAACAAGGCACATGATTTTCCTTTGAAAATATGTTTACAGAATAGAGCCCATTGCTTCATCAGTCAGTGAATCCTTGATATTTTCATTTATGTGGTTTCTTATTCAACACGTGCTTGAATCATAAGACTTCTGCCCCTTTATCTGAATTTATCTACTGGGAGCATTTTTAAGAGTGAAATGTCAGTCAGGTGCATGCCAGACATGCAACAGTTTTTTCTCTGCTCCCCGACTCAGTTCTCTGGAATTCCCCTCTGCTTCCTTCTCATTTTTCATGTCCTCTTTCTAGCAGAGAAGAGATACAGGGTTTTCTCTAACCAAGGGAGCACAGTGAGGTCCAAGGACCAGCTCCTTGCTTAGCATCTTCAATCCATTGACATCACACCAGGAGATCCTTTTGTCTTCCAGATGAGAGTCTTTGAAGACTCCTCATATTTTGTTAGCTGGTCTGTTCTGGTTTGGTACTGGAAGGCTCCCTGCAAGCTTTTGATGGTTCTAAAACCAGACAGCAGCTGGTTGTGCTGCTGAAGTGTTTTTCAGGTGGGTTTTTCCTTGGCTTTATTGACATAGCAGAGGAAGGGACAACCAAACCCAACAGGAGCATGGGAAGCTCCCAGAGGTGGGTGCACACCCAGAACTTTCAGCAAGCACTCCTTGCCCTCCTCTGGTCTGGATGTCTCTTGTTTCTGATCTCTTGTGCTGCAGCTGCATGGAGATCTGAGCATGTGGGCAAAGCTGGAATGGGAACAGAATGTCATTACTTGTGGTGAATTATTTCTTCACGCTGAGTGTAGGAGAAACCGTAAATATATGCAATGGCACAGCGTTAATATATTTCTCTCTTCACAATAATAATGCAATTTTCTAGAAAATCTTATAGAAATCCAGGCCAGAATTTGGATAAGTGAAATAGATATTTGTTTTTCCCACATTTAATTTTTCACTTAAAATGTTACACCTAGGTGTCACCATTAGCATGATGCATGGGCAAGAATGATGACAAAGAATAAACATGGGGGTGGTGTGATGCTGAGCAGAGGCAGCTTGATGTTTGGTGGTTTAGGCAAGGCATGTTTAGGACCAAAACACTGTATCTAAAAGACATGATCTTGCATGTATGCCCCTGTTAGCTGCCCCAGAACGTTCTCCTGGCTGCTGTGTGCACTGACACCACAGGCAAACGTAGCTGCTGGCATTGATGCCTGTGTCACATGCATTGTATGAGAACAGGGCAACATCTGGCAGTAAGTACTTCAGGCCCCTGATCAGAAAATTGAGTGTAAGAGGAAATGTGGTGGTTCTGATGTCTCCTGGGTGCTTTAAAAAATAAGACAGACTCAAGAACAAAACTATTTCTTAATGAGGCCTACATGATCTTTCCAGTATTAACACTGCAATGAGCTCAGACAGCATCTCCCCAGAGTGCTGACGTGGGGTTTCAGATGTGTCTGCAGTCAGCAAAGGCATCACCCTGCTGCTGAGGTCCAGAGCAGAGCCCTCTCCATCACCCAGGGAGCCAAGGGACAGGGTGGCTTCACCTCAGCCACACAGCAAACCTGGGAAGGGGACACAGCAGACCTGGGAAGGTCAGCACATGGTGATGCCTTTTTTCCTTACGTTTGGATGAGCTGAATTTTACTGGTCATGCCCAAGCTGGGCAAGAATGCTGTTCACTCACCAGCAGTGGAAGAGGAGCTGCAGTGCTAACGGGGCCTGTGACTTCCCATTAATTACAAGGTGCTGTGATTGCACATTTACATTTGCTGCTGATGACGGTGTCTTTCAGGAAAAGGTATAGAGGATTTTACATGACTTTCAGCTGGAACACGGTGTCACCAACACTCCCCCTCCCAGGCTGGTGGAGCAGTTCTGATTGCTTGCAACACTTTATTAATAGACTTGCTAACATCAAGGAAAGGTTGATGAACACTTAGGATACAGGAAAGTGCCAGTGACTGCACCTTGTGCTGCTTCTGCTAATAATGTGTAGAAATTATAAATAATGTATTTTTATTTTCTGCCTGAGACAAGTTAGTGTCACCAATGGGTGGCCTTTCCTTGGCCTTTCACAACAGCATTCAGCAGCCCTGACTTCTCTGATGTTCACACCAGGGCAGGGACAGGGGACTGTGTGCTTCTTGCTCCATGGTTTGGCAAGAGTCAATTTCTGGTAGCAGAAGCCTGAGGGCTTTCATGCCTCAAACAGAAAGAGGCATGAATTTATTTTCCCAAAGAAACCCTTATTCCAGAGGTGATAACTGGTCTTGGGTGCATTACTCTGGAGGAGGTTATGAGAGTTGGTCCCAACCACATATTTGATTATATCTCAACAAGGTACATCAAGGTTGTCCTCAGCAAGGACATCACAGTGGCTTGAATAGTGCTTTTTGCACTTGCAGTGGATGGGAAATGCAGCTGGTTAAAAACCCTTCTCCATGGGGAGGAAGATGATTTTCCATGAAAGGCTAGACAGGTATTGAGGTGCCTTGTAATCACCTGGCATGAACAGGGCAAAATTTAGCTCTTCATAAGAAGCAGGACTTGAGTTCCTGGGCTTGGGTAGCACCTTCTCCAGGCTTTCCACACAGCTTGAGCTCTGATCCTACTGTACTTGTAGCCCCCATTACACCCCTGATCCAGTAAATCCAGCCACTGTTGGGGAACATTAAGTGAGATAGGCTTTATCAGCTCCAGACAGAACAATCTACTGGAGAAATACCTTTCCCCTGATAGGGATCAGGTCTAACTGATACAGGACCTCCCACTGGTGTGTATCAGAGCATCTCTGAGCCACAATATGGAGCCTCCTCTTTGCCTTTATTGAAATTTAAAAGATTTCTGGAGGTTCTGACAACAATCAGATTCATTAGCTGGATGCAGACAGGGGTGTGAGATTCCTGGATACTCTGCTTGGATGCCACAGGCAGCCAGGTCTGTAGCAAGGGCAGCCCAGGTGAGCAGGGGAAGGTGGATTTCAGGTAACTTTGGCCACTCTAGACTCAACCCTTCCAAGGAGACTTGACTGGCTACTGAGCAAGGCCTTTGTGTTGCAAATAACTTCACCTCAAGGCCTGCTGTGCAATGACTTGCCATGGATATCCCTAGGCAGTTGCCTCCATTCTCCCACAGCTGTACAGAGTGTACTCTTTACTTCATTTTACCCCAGTAATGGCACTAACTGCTGGGAAAGCAGACAACATGAGCTCCAGGTCTGGCTTTGTGGCTGATGAGCTCCTTGGAGAGGAGTCAGCTCACTTCAGCCATATCCATGGAAGCTGCTCTGCCAAATAATTGAGGCCATCTGAAGCAGTTTGAGTACCCAGTTCTCATGCACTGCATCACTGGGCAGGGTGTGGAAGGCTAAGCCATGTGTCTGCTCATGGATTTGCTGAGCTCTGTACAGCTTGGTCCGGGCTGTGCTATTCTATATCAGCTCTCCCCATTCAGAAAGGAGCACTGGTGCTTCCCAAAGGCCTGACAAAATGAAAAGAAGCAGTGGGTGGTTGAAGCTGTACTGCTGGGGCCATGCACTGCACATGGCTGGGATGTGTGTGGGGACACTGATGCTCCTCCAGAGCATTTTCCCCAGCCTCCTCACAGGTTGGCACTGATGGGAATGAGTGCTGAATGAACACAGAATTAAGGGAAGTGTGGGGGAACAGCTGATGGAGGGATGCAAACAGAGGGGCAAAACCACAAAGGCATTTTACTGGGTAAACTGCCTCGTTTTTTTTTCTTCTTGTACACACATATTTGAAGTAAACATTTAAAATCCTCCCTGGATTTGCAACAAGGGAAGGGACATCTCTTCTTCATGGCTGAGTGGCCTTTCTTCACAAGCAGGACATGGACCCAATGGATTCACATTCAGTATGTTGGGTTGGGCTAACAGGCCTTTAACTGCCCTTTTCTTAATGAAGCCTCGTTAAAGAAAAAAGAATCCTCTGGAAAATTGTCCTTTCCAGGTGGATGGAGGCAATGACATGGCCTTACAAAGCCTGTTCAGATCAAATGGCAGCCTGCTGAGACAATAAGGGAAAAAAAAAGTATTACATCCCTGTGGGGATCTGAAGTAGGCACACATTCTGAGCAAAGCATTTTATGATCACTCAAGAAGAGTTTTGGGAAGCTTTTTTTTTATATATGGGCAGTTTTGATCTTAACTATACATAGTTTTGGCCCTTGATGCTGCCAATTACCTCTGTATAATATGGATTTAAAATACTTGCCACACTGTCTTGCTAGCTGAAGGCATCCTTTTTGTACATCCAAGAGTGTGAAAAGCAGCACAAAAAATTCAGCAAATTGGCCTTTATCCTTTAAATCCTCTGCTTCAAAATCCCCACAAGTCTCAGCAGGCTTTATGTACTAAAGACTTTTTTATTTTGCTTTGGATTTGTGATTCTCTCACTACTTAATTTTTGTTTGAAGACAAACTCTTTAGGTGGTGACATAGAAATGTAGAAATATAGTAGATGAGGCAAAAAAAGGGATTCTGACTTCCGATGGGGAATATTTTAGTACTTATTAGAATAATATTTGATATTCTGATTTCAGGTGAGTGAGTAATTGAAGACATTTGAGGAGGGTTTAGTTTTATGATGTGTGTGTAAAGACCTGTTGGAAAGCAGAAATATGAAAGTCTTGGTATTTAAACTCATTGTGACTACTAATATTCATATTTCTAATGTTAAAAAAGTCTTGTTCTCTTCAGATAGTGCTTGTAATGAAATATCTCAAAAGACTTATAAAGCACAGGAATCATTCATAGGATTGTATAGAAACAGAAAGCCTGAGAAAGTTTTCACTGAAAAATCTTTACTTTTTCCATTGAAAACTATTATTAGACAGTGAGAAAGGAAACAAACACCTTCCCTCTAAATTGATGAGATTGTGTATTTTAAAAACGGGCTGTGATTTTAGTCTCACCTTTTATAATAGGATTTTTGGGAAGCAAATTTAGACCCGAGTGTTGTTGATGTGAAGATGGCTCCGTTTCTCAGAAAAGCTGAGGAGAATAAGGCACCAGAGACCAGGGCTGCTGGGCCAAGTCCCCTGTTCTCAGTGCTCTTTGCTCTGGTTAAAAGCAGTTTCTCACATGTGTCTACAGGTTGTACTGGTTTAAATACAACAGGGGAAATTTGGCAGAGGTCTGCAGTTTGCTTTTCACTTTAAAGCAGTCCAGTTAAACCAGTGCCAGTACTTAGGGGAAATGTATTTAAACCAGTTAACTCTCTAATCAGTTTAACTACCACTGATGCTGTACTGAATTACATTAAATCAGCATAAGTGAGAGTTTAACCTGGTTTATCTACGTCTGCTCTGGCCTTTGCACCAGTTCAATTAACTGGATTTGCCTGTTGGCCAGATGAGGTTTGGCCTCACAAACTTTATTCCACAGAGGTTTACTGAGTTTCCAGCCCTTGTTGCCAGCCTGTCCATGGCCATGCCTGAGTGCCAGTCTGTGATACCTGCTGGGGTCCAGCTCTGGCTGCTTCTGCCCCCTTCCCTGCCCACAGGAGCTCAGCAGGTTGAGCCTGCCCTCCTTAAGAAGCAAGACCCAAATGATTTCCCACTGGAGGAAAAGCGCTCTGGTCCCCAGGAGTAGCTGATGACACACAGCCTGCTGCCAGCTCTTCTGACCCTGTTCTTGGCCTTGGATTTGTCATTCTCAAGGCAGTAGTTCTCAGAGCTGTTCTAGCTCAGGAGAACCTCAGCTTTCACTCAAAGAAAAGGCCAACTCCCTACTTCTCCCCTTGCAAATGCACAGTCACCACTTCCAAGCTGACTGGGTGTTACTGGCTGGAAGCCCAGTTCAGAGCCTGTCAGATCCTGCTCTCCAGGCCAGGGACTGAAGGCAAGAGTCCCCAGACTCTCCATCCTGCAAGTCCTGTCCCTGAATACCTCCCCAAAGCGTTCAAGACTGACCATTTGTCCCTGCAGAGGCAGCTGTGACCCCCCCACACCCTCTGTTTGAACCCAGGAACATCTGCCTCGAGCACCAGGCTCAGTCTCTGGCGTGGAAATCATGAAGGCAATTCTTTTGATGAAGAACCAAAGGGAATGACTTAATCCCAGTCTAGGCTTTTTTTTTTTTTTTTTTTTCCCTAAAGCCAAGTCAGAATGACATTGCTCNGAGGGAAATTTTTTTGATGAAAAACCAAAGGGAAAGTCATAATACCAGTCTTGGCTTTTTTTTTTTTTTTTTTTTTTGCCCTAAAGCCAAGTCAGAATGACATTGCTCTTCCAGCTTCTGTTTGTGCCACCACTGCTGTTGCTAACCAGTGTCATGAGTTAGCATCTGGAAAGAGGAACATGTGAAAATCAAAACAAGGATATTGAACAAGAGAGATTGTCCAGTTCCCTCCTGAATTCTTCTGTTACCTATCCAAATATGGCAGAGATGAAGAAAGGGAGGACTAGGAATTAGTGAATGATTCATTAGAGTAACATAATTCATTCGGGAGTCCCAGCTGCAGAATGAATCTCCTTCAGTTCTGCTGATAAAACCACCCTGGGACTGACAGGGTTTCAGACTTTGTTCCAAACTGATGACACATTCTTAGAAACTATATTTTAAAATATGAGCTCTCCTTATTTCTCCTGGTGTATTCATGTAACAAGGGGGCCCATTTTAAATCTGAGAACTCCAAACTTTTTTCTAAGAGAAGCAAATGCAAACTTTGCAGGGGAATTATTAGACCTGGCAATAGCACCTTGTGTGGGGCAGGCTGTGGAGAGCAAGGCTGTCCTGCTGAGATGTGGGGTAGCTGGCCTGTTGTTCTCTCTCATAAAATGATATTTTGGATTCCTTCTCAAAACATCTGGTTGTTTCTGGCTGTCTAGCAAAAGCCCTGCATGAAAACTAACAAAGTTTGGAAAAATTATCTTGCTGTATGTGGCTGCTGGTTTTCATGTATGTCAAGATATGTCATGTGCTGCTCTTGTGACAATCAGGCTAAATGATAATTCTTTGCAAAACTGTACCTGGTATATCCACAGCAAAGCAGCAGTTAAATGTCCATGAGTTTCATCCCTCTCAGGCATTTTCCACCCTAAATGGAAGAGGATTTCCTGTCTGTTACACTTCTGAGGTCCTATCTGTAGAGAGCTGAGAGGAGATTGTTTGGTTTCTTTTCCTGAGTGGGGAAAAGGAAACCCTTGATTTGAAAGCAGAAAGGGTGAAAACTGCACCTTAGTGGAGAAAAAGCTCAAACAGCACTCAGGGTAGGCAGAAACTGTGATTAAATAAAAGTGTGTGGGTACCACTGGGAGGTGGAGGGAGCTGAAGAGCTTTCCCAAAAGAGGGAAAATGTACCTTGCCTGGGCAAAGAGACGGGATGGCAGCTGGGGACGGAAAGAGATGAGGGAAAATGTACCAAAAGAGGGAAAATGTACCTTGCCTGGGCAAAGAGACGGGATGGCAGCTGGGGACGGAAAGAGATGAGGGAAAATGTACCAAAAGAGGGAAAATGTACCTTGCCTGGGCAAAGAGACGGGATGGCAGCTGGGGACGGAAAGAGATGAGGGAAAATGTACCAAAAGAGGGAAAATGTACCTTGCCTGGGCAAAGAGATGGGATGGCAGCTGGGGATGGAAAGAGATGGGTGACAGGCTGGGGGTCCCCAGTGTGGCTGGAGAAAAAGGAACTGGGACAAGAAATGAGCGATTGGAGATGAGAGATTTTAACTGGCATTATATATGCTTGATGGAGCAAAGAAATGGGACAGGGATGTTCCTGTGAGACTACAGAATCTCTCCATGGCTACTGGAAACTCTCACTTAAATGCCCCCTTTCTTTCATACTCAATACTGAAAGCTTTTACCAAGTCTTCTTCCTTGTAGGGAGATAAAAAGTGATAACAACTTCTTGTCTTTTAGTCTGCAGGGGTAAATTGCATTCTCTTCACGAATTTCACAGTGTACAATGCAGAGTATGAATGCAAAAGTCTGGGAACTTTCTTCAAAATTAAATCACATGTCTGTTTATTTTTTATTTTGAATAGCAGCATTGACTGCTTCCTTTCCTCTTCACATGAATGCACAAATAGTTGGTGCGGGGGAATTCTTGTAAACTGGGAACTCTGCTGAGTTGTGTGTCAATTTTTTGCCTACTTATAGAGATATCAATCTATGTTGTTGCTCCCTGCTGTCAACTAGAGATCCCCAGACTGTGACTGGAGTAACATTACTGATGGGAGAATAATTTTAAATGGTACTTGTAGGCCAGAAGAAGAAGAAAAATACAAATTATGAGAATTATAAGCGAGGATATTACAAATAAGGGAATTGCAAAGAGTAATGGGGGGGAAAGTAGCAGCTCTGCTCAATGTGCTTGTGGCACATTAAATTTTGTACTCCATGGTATCTGAAAATCATTGCTGAAACCACAGGAAATATTGGTTCAGAATGAGGAAGAGCTGTGTCTCCTGACAAACCTTTCTCAGGAGCTGCACAACCAGAGTCCTTCAGTCTCCTGAACCTTCGTGCTGCTTTCTCAGTCTTGATGAGAATTCACTCTGAAAAGGAGGATTTGCCCAATAAGCTGAACACATTTTAATGGCTTTAGCAAAATCGGACCCATCATTTGAAAAATAACTGAACAATGCTGACCCAGTGTCTACATGGCAGACACAAGTGCTCATGGCTTTTGAGGAGGTTGTGTTAATTTGGGTGAAAAATGAGACAGAAGTGTCACATAAACACTGAGATTGCCTTTATTGCTGGGTTAATTTCCAGCTCTGGAAAGGACTTAGCAAGGACTTGCTTTCAAGCTATAGAAAAACCAAGCTGAGCATTCCCCATGAGCCCTAAATCTGAATACAAGGCTATCCCTTATGAAACCTGACTTTACCTCCTAGAGACTGCTTGGGACTTGCTTCTAGGCCATTGTCCTTTTTGGAGTAACAATTCTACAGAAAGACTTCCTAGTAAGAGTCTTAGTAGGGCAATGCCCATGATGTGAACCCTAGATTGAATGTTCTGCCACTGATTTGATGTTTGACAAATGACCCTTCCGTGTTTTGTTTTTCACTCTGCTAAACTGGATAATTGTTCTTGTTCTTCACTTCCCTAAAGCAGTCTGACATTCATAACTGGAAAGCAATCAACAGAGCTGTACAGAATTCCAGCTACAGAGAGTAACTACAGAAATCTGAACCTTGCAGCAACACAATAGTCACTTCATCTTAAATTTTGCCTGATATGTATTTTGGGGTTAATTTAATTTTCTTTATAGCAATTTAATTGCAATATTGGCATAATAAGATTAATTTTTAAGCACTGTTTTTGTTTTGGGGCATGCTTACGAATTAGTATCCTGCTTAGGCACAGTGGAAGTATTATTCTTTCACCCTGAAAGACGAACTCCAAAATGATATTATAAACACAGATGACATCTATTATGAATAGAACACTTTGTATGACTCAGCAAAGCAGTGTCAAGGTCCCAGCTAGCCCAGGTGCAATGAGAAATTGCCTTGACCAGATGAAACTTTGCATTGCACAGAGGTTGCAAGACAGAAACAAAAGATTCATGGTCTGATGAGAAGTAAACCAGATTCCTTTCTCCCTGGGAGCTGCACAGACAGCTCCTGCTGAAGCTGTGGTAACTCAAGCGAAGCAGCATTGCCTGGGATATGTATTTGCATAAGAGATCTTTGCTCTTTGGAACTAGTGCTATAATTAAAACAGAGCTGAAGGCTCATAAGCTGTACGTTTTGAACAGCAGAAGAGAATATCTCATTTTTACACCTGGAAAAATAGAAGCAATATCATTGCAAAGAGATGAGTCCTGTTGTTTACTGCATTCATCAAATCATGGAGTGATTCCTCACTTGTGAAAACAGCTCCTCAGCAACACCCCCTAACCCACAGAGGCTCAGGCTGTAAATGTAGCCTAGCAGTGGGTTTATTCTAAGTTGTTTTTAATTGTTTGTTGGTTGCCTTTTTTTTTTTTATCCCCAAAGCACTGTTAGCAAGCCTACTCCTCTGTCGAGCCATCCCAGCCATCTGCCAATGTGGGCTCAAAAGAACATTCTTCAGGGCATTATCCAATTTGTTGTATCTGATTCATTAAAGTAATTACACTTGCTATTAAGTCATTGCTAGGAGTTCGGCAGCTGCATAATAATCTGAGATTTAAATTTCTGAAGCAAGCTAAAATTCTTGTGTTTATTTTATCAAATCCTTACATTGCCTGAAATGAGCAGGAGTCTTGGCTGCCCAGGTGTGAGCAGTCCCTGGTGCAGCACTGAGCAGCTTTGGCAGTAGTGATGGAGGAAAAGGATGTGTGGAAAAAACACTTTTTCTGGTTTATCTGGTGTGTTAGAGTCACTGGTGTTCCACTGGCACAACACGAGTGGTGTGATTTTAGCTGTGATATGATGGCACCACAATTATTAGGCATCAGCTACCCACAGCATCCTCAAATGTCCCAGGCCTCTCTGAGTTGTGCTATGACTTCATTAAGTGAGGCCAAAGCTCTGGGAAAATGCTGTGGATGAAATTCTCTATGGAATTTCTGTACTGAGGGGGTCCCTGCCATCCTAATGTCACAGCAGGTAAGGGGACAGGACAGAGCTGGGGAAGGTTTCTTGCCCTCTGTGTTGTAAAGGGAGATTAGAGATGTCCTGAGTCAGTCAGTGCTGATAGAAGGCCCCTTGTGAGCACAGGGACAGAGCCCCATTCCTGAAATCCATCTTCCTTCCAGCCCCCAAACTGAAGAAAACAACGAAGGCCAAACAGGATCATTTAACAAGTTCTGAATGGGATCCTCCACCTCCAGGGTCTTTGAACCCCAGGAAGGAGCAACACCATCACTCACAGGAGCTGAGCAGGCACAGGACATCTCACAGACATCATGATCCCTGATACCACCCAAATCCTCCTGTGCTGAGACCTCCTTGCCACCCTCCCTCCTTGGCTCTCCCTGGGACTGGCACCTGTGTGGGTACAATGGTGGGTGGCAGAGGCTCTTCCCACCTCCGTGTTCTGAGATTATCTGCTCTTAGTGTCCCAAACATGCCAGGAGCATGTAGGTCACTTTCTTCTTAGAGTGGTTCTTCCCTGAAATAAGGCAACTGGAAGATGAGATGGCATTAAAACATTTCTGCTGGAAATAACTGAAGCCCAGCTGGCTTCAAAGGTTCCATTTTCCTGAAACCTTCTTTTGCCATGTTTATGAGCTTTGGACTCTTTATAAAAGCAGATAAAGTTCAAAGGAAGCCACTTAGAGCTGTCAATTCTTGTGCTGGGAACTTAACTGGAGAAGTGCAAAGTCCTGGGATGCAAATGCTCATTGCTTTTGTACCCATCAAAGTAAGTTACAACAAATGTCCCACGCTCGGTCGCCACTCGACCTCTGCTGAGGGCATTCAAACCCATCACACCCTCCCCTCTAACTGAACTGCTGGCAGGGCTGATTCCTGGGTCTGCAGCAGTGCAGGAATGTTGTTTGCAGCTGGACACTGCTGCCTGTGCCGGATGTCCCCAAGGGGAGATAAAGAGCCCTTTGTGCCGGTCCCTTCCCGTACCTGAAGGGAGCCTACAAAAAGACACAGAGGGACTTTGTGCAAGAGCCTGTGGTGACAGGACAAGGGAAGAATGCATTCAAACGGAGAGGTTTAGATTGTGTTTAAGGAAGACACTGTTCCCTGTGAGAATGGGGAGGCACTGGCACAGACAAGCTGTGGCTGCCGCATCCCTGGAAGTGCCCAAGGCCAGGCTGGACTTGGAGGGCTCCAAGGGCTTGGAGCACCCTGGGACAGAGGAAGGTGTCCCTGCCCGTGGCAGGGGGTGAGCGAGACGGGCTTAAGGTCCCCTCAACCCAAGCCATCCCACGATTCTGGGTTTGAGGGACACGGCAGGGCCTTGCGGAGGGCCAAGCCCCGGGGGCTGCGGGCAGCGTGACGTCACGCGCGCCACCTGTGCCGTCAGAGCCGCGTGACGTCACGCT
>VZRH01000299.1:805150-843235 GCA_013397555.1 Urocynchramus pylzowi | reverse complement strand
CGCCGCGGCCCAGACCCCGTCCGAGCGCGGAGCTGCGGAGGGTCTGGTAGCTGCAAGGTCTTGTAGCATCTAAGGTTGCTCCTGATTGTTTGGCTTTTGGTTGTTTGTGTTTTTTGGTTTGTTTTTCTTTTTTTTTTCTTTTTTTTTTTTTGAGCCTGTGATCGGGTTTGTTTCTTGCTTGGGGACTAAAAACTTTTGCTGGGTAGGTCACTTTCTTCCTAGAGTGGTTCTTCCCTGAAACAGACTCTGTTTGCTTATCTGGAGCGGCTGCATCGCGTAGATACGCTCTGTAAAGGGAAATAAGGCGGTCTCTGTGTGTTTCCCTCCCTTGTGGGCTGTTAGCCACCCGTTGTCCGTCCTACTGCTGGAAAAAGAAAGTCACTGCTCTCCCGCGCCTTCAGCATCCACCTTGTCAGCTATGGCACGTTTCTCCCCCTTGCTTTTTCATTCAAGGAACCTTCCATTTCACCTCAACACTCTCGTTAGCAGCACTCTGCTGAATGTAAGGTCATCGCTGCGAGTGTATCGTGCTTGTAATCGGATCTGTTGTTAGCCTGTCCCTACATTCGAATTTTAGTTTTGAACGCTGCTCTTCGTACGTCTGTGTGTAGTGGAAAAATAAATAAGAACGTGAATGTTAAAAACAAGAAGTGCTGGAATGAGTTTGGGTTGTACAGCCTGTCAGACAAACTTCAAAGTAAATAAATGACTTTTTGATCATTTTCTGAATGTTTCAGAAACACTGAAGGTTTGTAGTAAAAGGTGTTCAAAATTCTGTTGCTGTCACAAGGGGGACAGATGTGGGGCCACCTCCTGTGGCCTGTCTTCACAGCAACCCTGCCTCACACCATAGCCCTGGTCTGGCTCAGAAATGGTGCAGGTAGTGGTGGTGGTGTACAGCCTGACAGGCCATCCAGCCAAACTGAAGTTGCCAGAACTCCTTTGCTCCCTAAGGTTATGCAGGGAAATTGCCATTACCCAGGTAATTATCTGAGAGCCAGGCTAATGTGCAGAGCAGATGGGGTTCACCAGCACTGATGGGTTCCAGCTGTGATGGAGGCAGCTGAGAGACACACGGGGCTTTGGGTTTAGTGCCTGTGTTGCCAGTGGAGTGCAGCAGTCATGACTGCTGTGCTGTGGCCCAGTAGCCCTGTTTGTACCAGCTGTGTGTCCTAACTGGCATGCAGGAGTTGTCCCTTTGTGGCTGTCCTCTCTGTAGTCAGCAGTTTGTCTGTGCTTTTGTGGTGTGAGCATGGATAGCAGGTCTGCACTGGAGCTTAGGTGGCAGGTCTGCCTTTGACATTGCACAGATGCTGCAACTGCTTCTAATTCCTGTGACTTGATGCTTTGGGACCCAAATGCAGCCTTGTTCACCTCTCTCAGGGAGAAGTGAATAAACTCTCTAATGAAACATTGGAGTATTTTATTGCCTTCTAAATAGTTGTCACTTCAGACTTCCCTGGAGTGAATTTCCCTAGTTCATCCTTACCTGATATCCTGCAGAGACAGCACTGCCCACCCTTTGGGCTTGAAGGGGCCTGTCATCCTGACATCCTGGTGGTGCCTCGGACCAACATCTGCCCTGATGTTTCCAGGACAGCTTTTTGGAGCGGTGACCAGCTCGTCCCAGTCTGCCTCGTGTCCCTCCACATGTAGCCATGTGTGTGAGAAGAGGCAGCCCCGAGGGTGGAATAACAATCCATGGTTTTTCAGGCAGATAGTGACCTGACACGTTAACCTCAGTGTGGAGCCTGCCCAGCTCACGTACAGCTCGTACCTCGAGGGAGAGTCTCAGCTGTCTTCCTGGTATTGTGGGAGATGAAGATGCAAAGGAGTCAGGGGCCCTGCCAGGTCCATATAAACCTGTCCCTGGAGCCAGGCTGATAAAACTTGATGATAAAAGGAGGCAGAAGTTGCTCCCAAACCTGTTTGTTTCATGATCATATCTTAGAGGACTTCTGTAGTCCTTCAGCTTTGCTCAGGCCTGAAACCAGTCTGACTGATGATTATCGAGGGTATCAGCATCACCCTGCTGCTTTCTCTTGTGGATGTAAATCGGGAGTAATTGCATAGCAGTGAGTGGAGTAGCAGCAGGTCAGCGTGGTGTAGTTGTGGGACTGTGGCCATGGGAATTGCTTTCTTACCCTCTCCACAGCCTGGCTCTGGAAGGGTGCCTGGGGAGCAGGCAAACCAGAGCTGATGTGAGGAGCTGAGTCTAAACAGCAATCTGCTCTTTTCCCTGGTGAGAACTGCTGATTTCCTAGCAACATTCAGGGCTTTCTCTGATCTTTCTAACCATAAGAGTTGAGAAGCATCCTTGGCTTACTCATAGCAGCTGAAATTATGAGTGCAGAGAACATTTCATCCTGCTCAGAAATAGGTAAGAATGTCAGTGCTCTGAACCAAAAAGAAACAGTTCTGTTGACCAGTTTAACTCAGCCCTGCTGATGCTGCTGTCCTTCTCTCAGTGAAACTCCCCTATTTGCTTCCTCCCAGATTCTTGTTTTCCAATATGTGACATCCAGTTAAAGATTTCTCCTCTCCAGTGTGCCCTCACAGTTGCTCCATCCCTGTTTCATAATTCAAGTCTGCAATCCAAAGCCGCAAGGGGTCCAACAATAAAAGCTTTTTGCAGTAAATACTGTACTAACTTAGGCCAAGCCACAATTGAATGCTAGAGGCCAAGTTAAAATGTAAGCCCAGCAAAAGCTTTAATCACAGGGGGTGGAGAGGATACATGGGGCTGAGCTAGATCAGTCAAACCCTTCCGACTCATGAGAAGTTGGATCCTTGGGCAAAGTAATACCTACATTCATGGGATCTCTGGAATTTGCCATGGTCAAATGTCTTTGAAAACTGAGATGATGTTTCAGTGGCTTTGGTTTCTCCAGAGCCACTTTTCTCTGTGGGAGGAAAATGGGCTTTTAGGCTACCCAGTAAGACAGTGAGATCTATTTTTTTTCCCCCCCCTCATATTCATATTTTTTTCCTCTCCTGCCATATTCACAAAGTATAATACTTTTAATCTACAAGTACATACACTTAAATATGCATGTGTTTATGTAATGAACAAGCAAATAAGATTTGTTTCCTGGTACAAGCAGTGTACAGTGAAATCGATGGAGTTTTATTACCAAAAGTAAACACAGGTCCTGACGTGTCTGCACGCAGTCAGCAGGGCACTGAAGGATTGAGTTACATCTCGAATGTGGACGCTTTAAATCATTTGGCAATGTTTTGGATGTCAAACTGGTATCTGGAGGTAAAGGCTGTACAGCCTGCCATTGCACAGGGCACTCTGAACCAGCCCAGGTGTGGCAAATGCAGTAAAGTTTTCTATATTATATTGATTTTATCAGGTTTTTTTGTTGTCTGCAATGTGTTTCCATTTGGATGGTCTGTGTGACATTGCAAGCACCAGCAAATTATTGTCAGCTGTTGTAATATACTGCCATGCTCTTAATAAAACCTGCAGATAAATTACTGCTATTTGTGCCCTTTTCTGTTGCCTATGTTTTCAGACTGTTTAAAAAGCACCCGAGTGATGCAATTACTGAAGTATTTTTAGTGGAAGAAAATATTAGGAAATGCATTTAATTTGCATGATAGTTTCATAGGAGGCTTATTTTTGTTTTATGAGCAATAACATTGGGATGTAGAGTTTGCCATTATTAAAGCAGTGATGTCTTTATAAAATTCTCATAATTCCTGCTGTCCAAAAACCTTTTCCTTTGTGCAAACCTTCAATATTTTGCTTATATCAGCTGGGGCCTCATCTCTCTCCAGTTAGGATCCTCTGTAAAACATTCCTTTTTGGTTTTTTCCTCTTATCTGGTGCTTAATGCTGAAGTTTTGATTTAGTTAAAGCTTCCCTTTTAATACACCATGATTGTTGAGGAAATATTAATTTTGCCAAATAGACACACGTTTTTGAAACGCGTGCTTACTCTGGAGCCAAAGAGGACTTTTCTAAAGTGCCCTAGTGCCTTAGCCTGCAGATGATCAAATTTAATTTTGTAAATGAACTTTGCAGCGTGATTGAATTTGAACTTGATTACATTAGGCTTAGCATTGAGTTTGTGCCTTATTGGAGGTAGTCTTTTCATATTACTGCTATTTATGGATCTTGTTCAAGTGTTTTATATTCTGGTTGGGTTCTGCAATGCAGTTTGTTCAAGCTACTGCTTATATCTGTTCCAGTTGTGCAAGAAGTGGAAAATATCCTTTATTTAGAACAGGTCACATGTTCTTGCATCCAGGAACCGTGTCTCAGTGTGATTAAAAAAAAAATCAAAATGTATCTTGGAGGAACAGATTTAAAAAGTTCCTGAAATATTTTTCCGTCTGTTACAGAGGAACATTACATATTTTAAACTAAAAGGTAATAATAGCTGAGCTGGAAGTGCTACGTAGGCCAGCTCTGCCTGAAATCAGTGGTAAAAGTCTGAACCGACGTCAGTGGGAGTAGAGCTAAGCCAGAAGTATGTCCTGTGATCGTCTCCGGTAACATCTCCGGTAACATTTTTGCGACTGAGTCAATAATTCCATGTTTATTCTGCACCTCAAATTCGCTGCTCTGGGAAGGAAACCCTCACCGCAGCTTTTTGTACTTTTTTATTTTTGAAAACAGTCTTAAAAGGAAAGGCTGCTGTTGGAGTGTCTGTTGTATAAACATGTGGAGACAATAAGTGGTATTTCCGTATATTTCTTTACACAGGGAGCCGGTGCTGCTCCCTGTCTGTAGCACAGCATTTGCCATGGTGAGAGATCCTGGGTGACCTTTTCTCTCCTGCAAAACTCTCACTCTGTTATTTGCAGTAGGCCTTTGCTATTTAGCAAGGAAACAGAAATAGCCCATGAAATTCAGTTCAGCATTTGCTTTGATACGAACTATTGAGCGTCACCTTTTTGCTTCCCTGGCCTGCTTTCCTCGGGAGGGTTTTGTGTGGCTGCCAAGCTGATCAGAGAGGGCACAGATATTTTGAGGCTGAGCTGGCTGCACTGACTGTGCATCTTTTAGCAAGCACATGTGTTTGCTTTTTATTTATCAAACTGCTGGCTGCATTAGTTGTGTACAAGTGCATATGCATTCTGCTTGAAATAAATCCATACTTTTCTGGTGAGCAGGAAACTTCCCTAGCTGGCTGCTGTTGGTTTGCAGATTCCAGGTGATAATTTGAATCAATGTATTCTGTCTCCGCAGCTTTTGAAAATAAGCCTGTGCAGCCCTGCTGATGGAGAGCTGGGCTGCCCCTGGTACTGCTCATTTCCCCACGTAGGGTAGAGGTCATTTCACAAGCTTCTGGTATAGAATTGGTGGGGCTGCAGTGAATCTATTCACTGTCATTAACAAGTAATTGCAGAGCCTCTTGAGCACTGTGTATGTTTTTATTTGGCACTTCGGGCAGTGTATCAGAGGTCCTTCCCAGCACGGTGGTAGGCAGCATGACTAATTCCTGCTGTACAGTCTGGGCAGGATCTAGAAGAAAACTGGGAAGCGAAAGCAGAAGAGATTTGCAGATGTACTATTTTACAAGCAAATTCAGCCTCTTAAACATGTTCTCTGATTAAAAGTTGATTGGGAAAAAAATCAGTACAGCTGCTTAAAAATGAGGATACAGGAGAAACCTGTTCTGACACTTAATGATGCTGTCCTCCTGTTTCTACTTTTGCTTTTAAAAGCAACATGCTTTAAGACTTAGAAATTAAACAGAAGGAGTAATTTTCTGTTTACTTTTCTGCTAAAAAAATTGAAATTGTGTGTTGGCTGTTAATTGTCTTCTGCGAACAATCTGCTGTTTCAGTGTTGGGAACAAAATGAGAGTCCAACTTCCATTAAGCTGGTCAGGCTCTTGGCCATTATTGTCTGTCTCATTCTATTTTGGATTCAAAAAGTTTTTGAAATACACAGGCTGTAGCATTTTTGCTTGGAAAAAATTAAGTGTCTTTTAATATAATTTTTTGCTGGAACAAAGACAATGTGATTAAGCAGCCTGGCATGGCAGATTTTGCTGGACAGTTAACTGTTGCATCACTATCATATTATACAAGAACTGTGATGATTTATTTTTTATAATCTCTAGTTAAACAGTAACAGCACAACTAATGGCTTGTGTGTAATTTTACACTTCATTTCATACTGGTTTAAAAAAAAAAACAGCACAGGAAAATGAATTTTATTGCATATTCACAATATAACTATGCCACTACTTTATCTGCAACAGCTGTGAAAATCCTGATGCTGCTTTGAGTGTCAAGATGGAAATATTCAGGTTCACTGGAGCCAGTCTTGGAGGAGGTCATCCTGTTCTCCAGTCCATCTGGGGCAGAAGTTAAGTGCAGTTTTCAGTGTTAGGCACCCCAAGGCTCTGTTTGCTGTGGGTGGGCTCCAACAGTTTTGGGTGCCTTTTGAAAGGCTCTGTCTCAGTGTCTTTGCCCAGAAATTCACCTTGTGTATTGCATAGGCCTTAGTCACTGCTGCCTGTGGGCTTCACCTGAGAATAGGTGTTTCAGAGAGGTCACAGTAGTGTCCAAGTGAAACAGGATAGTGTGGGTATCACTGGTACAGGCACAAAAATGGTGACAGTTACTGAGGAGGGCTTGCACTACAACTCTCAGCTAACACTTCAACATTAATAGTGCCCTTGGATCGAGCTCATTTTTTCTGGTAACATCCCTGCTGCAAGGCCTGCTGTAATGTTTGTGTTAGCAGCTTTCTGCCAAGCATGCAAGCCAGGGGCTGGTGGTTTTTAGCTTTTTTTTTTCTTCAGTGGTAAGTGATTATGTAGAAACACTCTCTGTAGGCTCCCCCCACCCTGACCTGCTGCTCGCAGCTGCTGCATGGACTGGACTGGCAGGTTGAAGGGCAAAATTGTGTTGCTGTGATATATAATTACTTCTTCCAGCATGAGCCAACAGAGCAGCTTGCTGTGATGATTGTTACGTATACAGCTATGTAAAACAGAATGCAAGTGTAATGTGGGGTTCAGGCTAGTATTTTAATGTTGTAATTAGCAGCCTCTAACAGTAAACAAGTTTTTTTTTTTTTTTTAAATCAGTTCCCATGAAGATTATTCCTTTACAATGCAGGTGGACATACATTTGCAGATGTGGGGTTTGTGAATTCTGTGTTCCATGCAGAAATGAGCATCAAGAACAAACAAATGGCTTTTTTTCAGACCCTTTTTCTCTTACTCTAGAGCACCTCAGGTGCAGTGTCAGGTGGCTGGAGCCCAGTCCTGCAGTTGGTATTTCACAGGGATATTACAGCTCAGGGAAACAGTTGCACTGGGATGATGCTGCAGCTGCTACCTCTGGGAAGACTTGGATTCATCCTCCTCAACTGCTCCCCAAAAACCACTGATCTAGAGTCACAGGTATGTTGCACCTTCCTTTGTGCTGCTCTTCTGGCACAAAATGGGCATAAACCCACCTGAACCTGCTGTTTAGGCTGGTGTGGCTGGGGAGAGCATGTTGGGGGTCTGGTCTTCTCAGTCCACCCTGTGAGGCTGCTTCTGAAGAGAGCACTGAAGCTTTGGAGAATTGGAAGGATGTCTGTGTCTGTTTAAACAAAAGCAATCTCTGTGTGCAAGGATTATGTGCCTGGTTTGGCCTACTGTTACATTATAGAATTTATTTGGGGTGAATTCTGAGAAAATCCGTGTGAATATTGGTATTTTGGGTTCCTGGAAAGATGTTGATAATCTCTGAGATATTTAGGTGCTGGAATCTTGCCAGTTTTAATGTGTTTAAAGCAGCATGATGATAACATGGTATATTGTTAAAGCTTGCCTGTAACTGAAATGCTGAGATGCTGCCTCTCTTCTTTGCAAATATGTGACAACACAAACTGCTGGAGGAATGGGGGAAACAGGTAGGGCAGAGGAATTGGGGTCTGGAGGTGGGAGAAAAGTAGCAAGAAATGACATCAGAATGTCCTAAGTGAAGGATGCTTTGTAGGATGGAGACTGGAGCATCAATGATTGTTACTGATCTTGCTGCCAGCTGTCCTGTTGTAACATATAAACACATAAAACAGGAACTGCTGTGATCCTTCCTGGAAGAGAAACAGCCAGCTAGAAAACTTGGGCTGGAGGTACTGTTTCAGGGTGAGAAGATGGGAGCAGACTTAGGAAGCTGTCAGATGGTGAGAAATTGGGAATGTGGGCAAGGGGAACATGTGGTTCTGGGGCTTCAAACTGGGAGGTCGGAATAATGCCACAGAAGTGGAAAAGGATCTGAGAGATCTGAGTGGGAGGGCCTAGCTGAGCATGTTTTGTGCACATGTACTATTTCCTTTCAGGATTCTTTGGGTTTTTATCTAAATAAAGGAGAAAGCTTGTATAAAGTATGACTTTTGAAATGCTTTTTCTGGATGTGTTGCTGCATGGTAATATGCAGCTGTAAAGCCAAATTAGGAATACAAACCCTTTCTATAATGTTTGTGAACTTCAGTCTGGATAAAAGTTGCAACTTGACAGAGTGAAATCAGAATGGTTTTGACATCTGTACACATGCAGGAGGGAATGATCTTAGAGAAAAGCAAAGGGGAAAAAAAATAGGGGCTGTTCATTGGAAGCTGGAAGGAGTTTAGGGGCCTGTGGGTCTCTTGCACTGTGTCCCTTGGATGCCATTAACTACTGTGTTTGGGTTTCTGCTCAGTCTAGCAAGCTTTATTTTATTTGTAGCAAATATTTACAACTCTGCCCAAGCTCAGCCAGCTAAATGCACATTCCAGCTGTCAGTCTGTCTAGTGAAGCCACAGGCACGGTTCACAAGAGTTGCTGGGATCGTTTATTTATTTATTGCTGTTGTATCACGAAGGTTGCTATCAGATAAATAATTATTCCACCCTTGGAGAAGGTACATTGTAAATCTGCTAAGCTGCTCCTTTGTTTGTTAGGCTTGTGCATAATGAGTTTGGAATTTAAGATTGGTAGTGTGCTGTGCAGAGTGCTCATTTCGTGACCTCATCTCGGCTGGGCTCGCCTGCCCCTCCACCTGTCACATCCTGTTGGACACTCGGGGCTGTGTTCATTAGGGGAGCTTCGGGTCGGCCTTGCGTCATCTCATTTTTATGTGTTCTCTTGCCTAGTGGAATTTAAAGAAACCCCATCAGGTGGGTGTTTGGGTTCCTTAAAGAGCTCGGGGTGGCTTCAGAGTGAGCACTGGCCTGGAGTGGGGGAATGCCTGAGTTGGCCAGGGCAGGCTGTGAGAGGCTGCTGGTGCTGCTGAGCTGAGTTGGGTGTCAGCTCCTGTGGACCTGTTGCTAAACCCTCCTCAGAGTGACGTGCCCAGGGCAGGTGTGCTCTGACAGAAATGAGGAAGAGCAGGTAGTGTGACATCCCCCTGCCCTAGCTTTGTCCACTCAGCACATAGAAGTTTTGAGTTCCAGTCCTGACTGTGACTTGACACACAGGATTTTAAGTGCCCGCTGTCCTTGGGAGTGCCCAAGCATAAACCATGGACTTTGTGAGGTGTCTTTTTTTGCAGAAGCTACACCATTTTGCCTTCTGTAGTGTTGTTTGAGCCTGGTAGGGACAGGAGTGACTTGGTGTAACACAAGGGAGAGAATATTTGTATGGGATGTTCTGACTTTGCACCAGAAAATAGTTACTGGTACAAAGTGGAACAGCTCTACCAGGAAGCAAGATGTGCTCAGAAATTAGATGGGTTTCAGCACCATCTGAAAGGTGGTTGTCCACATTTCTGTAGTTGAGGTCACAGCATGACATATGGGGGCCTGCTCAAAGTAAGAATGGTGATATCTGGGGCAGAGAGAGTTGGATGAAGGGAAGGAGTCCTGAAATGTTGCAGGAAGGCAAGGAAGTTGAAGGGTGGTATGGGCTCTGATGCCCAAAAGGCCTCTGAGAGTGGTGTGTGTTGGTGAAGCAGCTTCAGGCAAAGGTGGATATTTAGAGTGACGACAAACGTACGTTAGTTCTTAGGAGTGCTTAATTTTTTAGGAATGTGAAGTCATTTGTGGTACAGCAAAAGGAGCTTAAATCTCTGTAGAAACAAGTTACAAAGGAGTAAGGTGAGTAAGGCAGGAGCTGAATTAAGATTATGTCTGTATCACAAACTTGTTTTTTAATTTAGCTGGTTGCACAATTTACAGTTTCAATCTAATTGCAAAACTACTGTGCAAGTGATAATTTGGTTCCCAGCTAATGCAGCTTTTGATACTGTACAAAGCTGTGCTGTAGGGGCTGTTAGCCCTGAAGATGCTGTGGGCCAGCAAGGACTTTGTGTTTTTCAAGTGTGTCAAGTAATGTAGAAAAGTGTGAAATGGGCCTGCCTGTTATGAGGCTCTCAAAGGTGCTGGAGCTGCCCCTGTAACAAAACCAGGGTTGGCTGGAAGGGGTCTGGTGCTGCTGCTGGACATTTTCAGAGCTGGAGAGGAGGTCTTCCTTGCAGCTTTTTTGGTATTTCCCAAGGAATTTGCCACCCTACCTTTACAGCAGCCTCCTGCTTTCTGGGAGAGATCCCTCTGAGCAGGCAGTAATTGCTGTCTTTCCAAAGCAGTCCTCCTTTGTGGAGGAGTCATAATTATCCCTCACTTAGTCTTTCTAATGAAGGTGCTTGGAAGAGTTGTGCTGGGGTGCAAAGATGTCCATAAGGCAAAGTTTCCCTGTCTGTGCCTGCAGTGGTCTCTTGCCCCAGTCTGGGGCGTGTGTTCTTGGTTTTCAGGGGGGATCTTCGGGCACTTGCTCTTTGAAACTGGGGACCATTTGACTTTTTGCCTTGCAGCACCACTTGAGACTGTTAACAGACCTGCAGAGAAACAGGTCCAGTGATCTGTGTTCCTGAATACTGCTCTGCTGTGCTGAGAGGCACGCTGAGCACCAGCGCCGTGAAAGGAAGCTGCTGAGAAAAGGTGGCTCTTGCAGTGAGCTTCAACCAGGGGCACCTGATACTGGCTTTATCAGCTGCTGATCCCACCATTTCCATCCTCAGAGCTTTTCCTGGGCAGCCTGAAGAGCTGTTTTAGGAAGGCACAGAGGGCAGCTGGCAGGGTCCTGCTCTCCCCAAGGACTGCGAGAGCATCGCTGCGCTGTCGCTGTGCTGCAGCGCTCAGCAGGCCTGGGGTGAGGACAGCCAGCAGCACTGCATGAGAAAACACACTGCTGGTCTAAAGAAGAAATACTTCAGGGATTTCTTCCTGTTTGAGAAACTCAGTTTAAGTATTGAGTTTTCTCACTGGCCTGTGTTCTCCTCTCAGTTTTGGGGTGTACTCAGCAGGGTGGTGCTGTTTTATGTGGTAACCAGTCCCATCCCCTGCTGTGGGATAGCTCTTGCCCCGTTGCTGTGAAACATTTTAGTTAGCTGCCCTGTAAAGGGGATGAGTATCCATCTCTAACTGCAGAGAGATTTTTTTTCATGGCTCATCTCTTGCTGATCAGTTTTTTGATTCTGCTGGTGGTGGATTTGAATGATTTCAGGTGTTGTCATGTAATTATATAGATGCTTGTTTCTCTATCTGTAATTTAATTCCTTTGCATTGATATTTATTAAATAGCACAGCACAGAAAATTGCAGTATCTATCCTCGTCTCTTCTCAGTAGGTTTATTTTCTGTGGCAAGGACTTTCAGAGCCCTTGAAATTCTAAATCTGTAATCACTATATAATCTAAGACAGTTTTCCCTGTATTTAAGAGCTGCAGAATCAGGCTGTGCTTTGGAGAAAATAGCAAATTTGCTAAATTTGGCTGCTTGCAGAGTCATTCAAAGTACATAGGTTGTTCAGCAGGTGCTCTTTGGCTTCTTGTGCTGTAGGGAATGCTGGATTTTGGAGGTTAAGTGGGTGTGAATGCAGTTCCTCCTTTCTGCATGTAGCACAGGAAAAATTAAGTGGTTGAATTGCGTGCACTTTATTTGGTGGTGCTTACAGCTGCAGAGCACCCCTGGCAGCAGGAAGCTGGGTCCTTTGGAACTGCAAGATTGTATTGATTGTGCTGCATTTCTGCTGGAACAAAAATATAATGGGCTCAGCATTTGCACTTTCCACTTGTGCATTGTTTTCTCTTTATTTTGTGTATTTAGAAAACGCTATGCTTTGCAGACTGCTGGTTTAGTATTTTCTGTGGAATGAAAACCATCTGGATAATTTAACTGAATTTTATCGAAATTTTTGGGAACAGGCTCTTTTCTGTTTCCTGGCATCTTGTTAGAAAAAAATGAGAATTTGAGTTAAACTTCAGGGAGGTGTCTGACGTGCTGGAATTTTAGAAATAATTTGGGCTTGTTTGAGGTTGTAGAAGCAATTGAAATATTAAAATGATGTATAGTGTCTCCCAAAAGCATTCTTCCTGAGCAAATGCCTGCATAGACTGTCCTCCCCCTAAATGTACTTTAAATCCTTGGCGTAGTGGGAGCTGCAAGCTAAGAAAGCATCCAGTGTTCAGGATGAGGCTTCTTTGAAAGAGATCTGACTTAAATGCCAGCTGAAGTTAAGCATATGTTTAAAGATCTGCCTCAATCAGACCTTTGTTCAACACAACACTTCTGTGTAGTCTTTATTTCAGAATCCTAAGTAATTCAATTTGTTTTGTACTGGTAGGTTTCATCTTGTTGCAGCCCCAGGCCTGTAACAAACACAGGAGGGATCCACCAAGCCTGAAGCATGTGAGCTGTGCTGCCCAGAACTATTTGTGCTTCAGTTTCAGCTCATGGTTTGAGCTCAAATCCATGTTGTTAGATTGGGAGAAGAGTGTTCAGCATATGGCAAAATCCTAAATCTGATGTACTTTTGAGCCTGACACTGTGATTTTAATATGTTCCACTTTCATTGAAATACTGCTTAGAAAAGTGAAAAACCCCTCTAGAAAAAGATAAATTCATAATCTTTTCAACATGAGATGCAGAATTAACTGAATTTTGGTATATAGTCTGTTTAGCAGAGGATAAGTATCAGCTGGTTGTTTTTTTGTTTTTTTTTTTTCCCCAAAAGACTTAACTGCCCCTTTAGTTTCTGATGTCCTGATGATAATGTTTGAGATGAGTATTTAGATTTGCACATGCTTATATCACAGACCAGTTCCTTCAGCCCCCATATGTGTGTTTGCCTGCTGTGACAGGGAGTGCTTGTGTGGCTTCCCTGGAAAAGGAGCTGGATATGACCACAACTTTCTGGATCCAAAACTGGGTTGTTCTCAAAGCCAGCCACAATGTTGTCAAATCTGATGCTGGGTGTCACAGGGACAGGATCTGAAAGTTTGGAAGACAGTTGTTTCCAACAGTCTGAAGCTTTTCCAGTGGCTAGACAGACTCACAGTCACTGAGGTGACGCCTCTGCAGATCATCTTGTCCAGCTCCACTGCTCAGAGCCATATCATGCTGGATTTTGAGTATCTCCAAAGACAGAGACTTCACAGCTTCTCTGGATGACTTCTTCCAGTACTGATGACCCTCACAGTGAAAAAAGTGTGGAGCTTTTTTTTGTGTTTTGGGTTATTTTTTGAGTTATACATAAACTGTTTCCTGACTTTTTTGTCACAGTGCACACAAGATGAATTATGCAGGAGACTGCCCATCTCCCCAAGCTGCACTCCCTCAGCTTTGGCCTTTGAAGTAAAACAAGGGGCTGCATTTCTTAGCTAAACTATTGGATTTTGCTATAAAAACAATGGATTGTGCAGGTCAAGCTTAAGACCTGGTGGGCAAAACTGCATCCTCCAGTCGTGGCTCAAGGGCTGACAAGTTTTCTTCCTCATCTTGAATCAGCCCTGTTTGACACAGATTAGTTTTTAGCTCTGCCATTGCCCATTGTAGGTGGATGCAAAGCACCCTACAACATCATCTTGCATTTAATGAGCAGTTCAGCCTCAGAGCAGAGATTGTGTCCAGTGCTGCAGAACTGTGCCTTGGTGTTGTTTGTGCAGAGCATTTGACAGATGCTCATTGCTTGTGATGTTATCTGGCCTGTTTAACATGTTTAATAATTCCACCAGGCTGTTGACTAAAATATTCCTGTTCTTTGATGCACCAGCACTAACTTGTCTGCTATGAATTCATACACTGAAATTGAAATTACTTCCAAAATAGTAAACATGAACTTTGGCCATTTCTTGCTCTGGGATAAATCTAGAATTGGCTCCTCGATGAGCCATGCACTAAGTGGCTTTCTGTAACCTGTAGCTGTTTCTGTTCATCAGGACAGCATACAATGCACTTTGGCCAAGCTATATTAAATACATACCACATGGAATTGAGCATCTGATCTTTAGCTGGGACTGATCTTGTCTTGACTCTGTAGGACTGTGCTTCAGTTTCATGCAGATTATTTTTGGCAGCTTCAAGGACCAATAAACTGGAGATTTTAAAGAATATGTTCTTTAGCATAAAGAAAGTTTTATTGGAAATACTGGCAAAGTTTATTTCAGAGATGTCTTCCAGGAAAAAATTAAGTGTAGCAATTAAATAAAAATCTTCAATGACACTGAATAACAAGCAAGAATACCGTGCTATATCCTGCCATAACAGTCTCACTTGATTTACTTGGTATCAGCCATCATGGTGACCATGTTCAGTCTCCACTCTGTGTTTTCTGAGGCTGCCTTCATTTCTGTGTATTCTCCAGCTCTGACAAGTTTGGATAATTGCAGTTGACTGGCAACAGCAAAGCATCACATACAGAAAATAAGCCATGTTTACTGTTCCAGACTTCATTCCTTTTGCATTTCCAATAACTATTGGTAAATAAGCAGAAAGTTACAGGTGATTTCCCAAAGCAGCATTTTTTGGGGAAGAGATAAGATTTCTTAATGCCATCTAGAAGCTTCAGACGAGCCTAGGACCCTGTAGGTTCAGTGGTTCTTCTTACTTCACGATTTTTGGTGAAGATGTTACTATCATTTATGCAATCCTTTTGGGCTTTTCTTGTGTAGATTAAACTGTCAGTGGATGGTTAACAGTGAGCAGCAATACCTGCATACGTCAGGATACTTTTGGCATGGTTAACTTTCAGTGCTTGGTGACAGAATTAATACCATGTGAATGCTGAATGTTGGCAAGTCTTGATAGCAGTTTTTGCATCTACCTGTAATTCATGAAGTGAGAGCTCTTTTTACCCATTGATTTTCATTGTCTCTTCATGTTTATCCCAAGGCTCAGTGGTGTAGACAAGGTGGGTGAGAAGCAGGTGGGGGAGAGGTCTGGACATCTGCTTACAAGGCCATCACAAAATGCCACTTGAGTGTCTCACTGCAAATGCAAGATTTGGGGTCAGGAGTCCTGTCCCTGTCATCTGTGTAAAATGTGGGATCCTGGGAGGTCTTAATGTGTGAGCTGCAGCTTGACTAAAGCTGTTGGGGCAATTTAACTCTGCAATGCTTAACTTCAATTAAGTTGTCAAGTTTAGCATTGCTTTAGGCATTAATAGAGTTTTACTCTCACTTAAAAATCTGGTTTAGTAATTAACCTCCATTTTATTCTGGAGTTCAGAAGGTGCTCATTTAGTGCACAAATCTAATGTCATGTGA
Source organism: Urocynchramus pylzowi (assembly GCA_013397555.1). NCBI lineage: Eukaryota > Metazoa > Chordata > Aves > Passeriformes > Fringillidae > Urocynchramus > Urocynchramus pylzowi. The sequence goes on along the minus strand of VZRH01000299.1, from coordinate 827,756 downwards.
ATTAAAACATGAAAGATATGCAGTAATGAGAAACCGAAACAGGGTAGTGCAGAAATTTGATTATATGCAGTTTACAGGGAGCTGAGTTCTTAATGAGAAGTGTGTTAAAGGCACAGTCTTGCCTCTGCACCTGCAAGGTTCAGGGATGTTCTGAATTAAATTGAGAGTTAGTGGTGGAGCTGGTATTTGTCACATTGCACGCTGAGTTTTTGTTGCACTGAGGTTTTATTGTACAGCTTTTTTCTGAAATCTGGACCCGGCATGGCTGTGACTGTACAACTACCAAAAGGTGTGAGGCATTTGCAGGGGCTGGGAGAGGTGTACAAAGCTGAAGATCCCCTTTTCTGTTCTAATAGAAATCTGAACCCCCAACTCCAGCATGGTCTGCAGAGTTTATTGTTGGAGAGAGGCGCAGAAGGTGGCACATGAAGGAAAAATTAACCTGCAGGAAGCAGAGTTGCTCCACAGAAATTGGCCTGGTCTTCGTGATTTAGTTGGTAGAGCTCTTCATGCTGCTGTGCCTGTATTTTACATCCTACCACAGCCATTAGTGTTGTAAAGAAAAGTCCCCAGCTCCTTTGTCAAGGGGAATGTTTAACTACTCCCAACACTGAGTACAGATGTGTCTAATTTTCCTCAGAAAGTGTCATTTTATTGCACATGTGATGTGTGGAGTATGTGCCAGCTGGTAAGTCCTGCACTTACTCCTGCACTTACTGCTGGCATCACACCAGTTCATACAGGCTGACTTGCCTTTGGATATAAGGTACAGGCCCTCAAACATCCTGGAAGGTTTCTGCTGCCCAAGAGTTTTGGGTGACTGCAGAGATAGAGCACAGGTTTCCCCTTTTATACTGGACATTGCCTGCACAAAATGCTGATTACACATCTCTTTCTGGTCTGGGAACCAGAGACTGTAACAGATCCAGTTCAGAACATGAACATTTGCAGAGCAGTGCTGTCTGTCATGCTTTTGCCCTGTAATGTTCATTCTCGCATGAAAATTCACTTTTTACCATTTCTTTGTCATTGTCTACTTCAGAAAATGTTGGTGGCAAAGATGCAGAAGGCTCAGTGTTTTTCCAGCCATCTCCTCTCTAACTTAGGTATGTGAAATCAGAGGCTTTGTCTTTGCTATCATTTGAGTGATTTAAGGTAAAAAAATAGCTTCTTATCACTTACTTAGCTACTTGGTTTCCAAGGCAGTAATGTGGGGTAAAAGTTCACCTCACGCGTGTCAGAAGGACTCTGCACTTCGTGGGTGAGGTTTTGTGCTGCATCTGATCTCTGCAAGGTATGGCTGTGCTCATTCTTGAGAAGGACCTGGGCTGCTAAATGACAGTAAGGAGAGTTGTTTTATCTCACTGATTCAGTGGGAAGGGACCACACATGTTCAAATATAAAAGGTTTTCTGTCTGCTGACAGAATTGACTTGTGCTATAGCCACACAGTTACAAGACCCAACCCAAGAGAGGATTGAGAACCAGACTGTGGGCCAGACTCCTCCTGCTGTGGCAGCTTGCAGTTATGCTGGGTTGGCTAGAGCTTAAAATCGTGTTGCTGACCTTATGAAAACATGGTAAAAGTCATGTGTGAGTTGCATGGTTGCTGGCCTGTGGTTGTGTCTCTGTATTTGGTTGAATTTTGCTGTCTTAAAACCAGCATTCCAGTAGAAGGTGTGACAAGTACCACACTTACAGCCAGTGACACCTTTACCAATGAACCCAGTTTGAGGACTTTGTGTCTGATTCTTGACGTACTGAATTTCTGAAATGAACAAGAAGCATATTCCAGTGGTCTGTTAACCTGCCAGGGCTCTCTTCTTGAGCTTTGTGCTTACTCCAGAGGAACCATGACCCAAAAATACAGGCTCACCGAGCTAATCATCTTACAGCTCAAGCATAGTTGAGTTAATTCTGTGTAATAATTTACTGCTGTCAGCTCTAGAGCAGGAGTTATCTGTGTGCAAAGTCCTGGTTCATAGCAAATACCACGTAATGCAGGTTAACACTAACCCCTCTGACTACAGACTAAGCTGAACTGTCTTAGAGCACACTGGCTGTTGTCTAACCACACACGTGACTGCTCTGTCTGCTCTGCTGCTGGATAGTAACTTGTTTAGCCAAGGGATTTTGATGGACTGCTGGAGTCCTCCTGCCACCATGGAGGCCTGGAACCATTTGTGTTGACTGAGGCTGTGATGGCCAAGTTGTCCTGTGTTAATCCATTTTCCATGGAAGACACAAAGTGTAGATAAAGGATGAATTGGGGTTAAATTTTTCCAGTGAGTAGCTGCTGCTGGTAACTGTGGACTAGTTTGACAGGGTTCACATCTGTGTTAACTTTCAGAAGACAACATGAAGCTATTATGCAGTTACTACCCACTCCAGGATCTGCACATCAATTAGGAGAGGCTGCTTACTCATGCTCCTCAAAAGTTGTGCCAAAATAGCTATTACATTATGTCAGAGCCCATATTTTCATCCTGAACAATTAATCAGAATATAAACCTTGTTTCTCCTCAGCAGTTTTGAATATAGACCTACAACTTTGATCCATGGTGCTTTCAGCTGCACTGGTTGAAGAGGGCTCCTCTGCTGTTGACACACATCAGGGAAATTGTGATGAAATGTGATATTATTTTGTCAGCAGTATATCTGGGAAGCTCCAACAACACCATGTTCTGTAAACAGCTTTAGTTCCATGTGTTATGACTTATTCTACTGTAACGCTTCGGGTCCCTGCTCGGGACGCAGCATCCCGTGCTGCTGGTAGGTGCTGTGTGAGCATGAGGGGAGGTGGTGGGCTGCTTCACAGCAGCTCTGCCATCTCGGAATAAGACACAAGAAGCAGATGGCTGCAGGGGGAAACAATGAGGCAGAGCTGTCAGCGTGATGGGATGGAGTCCTAGCACACCCACTGCCTTGCTGTTGGCAGAACCCTGCTCCGTGCCCTGCCCTGGAGAGAGCTCTTGATGGACTTGTTCGGGACAGGTACACTTGGAGGTACCTCTGAGGATCTTCCTTTGCAAGTGGGATAAAGCACTGAGCAGGTGTTGTTGGTGACCAGCTTCCAGCTTTCCTTCTCCAGAATCAGGAACCTGGGGCTGTGGATCCCAGCCCTGTCCCCTTGGGTGTTTGTGGTGATTTATTGCAGCCCAGAGATTCATGGCAGCAGGGCCTTGGACAGGTGTAGGGTCTCAGATAAGATGTGACATGCCAAGGAAGCAATGCCTGTGGTGAAGTGACAAAACCTGTTGTAACGAAAGCAGAATATTTGCTTTACTGATGCTTCTGGTTTTAGACATGGAGGAACTTGCAGACACATTTGTCTCCTCATTTTCCAGGATGTCCTCCTGTAAGAGCTGCCTGATAATGCTATTCAGGAGCTTCTCTTGTGGGAATATTTGCACTGTGCAGTACAAGACTTGAATGAGGATTCTATACAGAAAACAGTACCATCATGCTGATGGCCAGACTAAGCTCTGTGCTGTAATTCTTGATCCTAATTCACAATTTTCTGTCTTTTTTGTCTTTTGCCAAATACCTTTAATGCAGAGAACATTATAACTCAGAAAAGATGGTGTATGATAAAAATAGAAGCACTTGCTCCAGTTCTTCCATATGTTAATGGCTGGATTTTCAGGCAAGAGTTTCCAGGAAGGTGTGCCAGCAGTCTGAGTACCTGCATGTGCTGTGGCCCTCTTTCCATGAAAAAGCTGTTTGGGTTGGAGACAAGGGTGAAGTCATTGGGAGTTTGGTATCTCTAAATTGGATCCAATTTTGTGTGATTTTATTAGAAGAAATGAAGTATTGTAATTCCTGAGGTACTTGCAAGGTTCTTGCTTTGGAAATTCTGTCTTGCTTCCATTTATTTCTTCTGCATTGTAAAATTGTGAGTGCATAACTTCAACACACTGGAGGCCATCTGGAAATAGCTGGAGCAGGCTAAATTGCACATTACATTTGATAAAAACTTTTCAAAGACCTTTCTCGGGGGGAAGGGAAGGATGGAAGCCTGGAAAAAACTTCAATAGGAAAAACAGAGATTAGGGTTCAATAAATAGGAAATTATGGTAATGTTTTCATTCAGAGAAAATGCACAGGCAGAGATATTAGATGATGATTGAATACAAATGTTGAACCATCAAAGTGGTCCCTTGCCAGTGGCTATTCTCTTGGTTTATTCTTTCTTCTACCAGCTAATGTATATGACTTCAAGATGCAAATGACTTTTCCATAATTTCACGAGATGCCTACCTGGATTAAAATAAAAGTAAACACATTAAATTAAATAATACAGGCTTGTAGGGAAAGTAATAAGCTTAAGCAGGTAGTTAACACATGGATTTGGTTGTTCAGGAGGCTGTGGAGGCAGATTGTACTGGAAGGCACAAAAAGATTGGGCAGTTTCATGGACAAACCAGACAGAGGGCAGCTGGACTGGGGTTGCTCTATCCCTCAGTTAATGACTGTGGATGCTGGAGGGGAGCAGAGCACAGAGGGTAGCTGGGCTTGTGTCCTTTCCCACTGGAGACAGGGTGCTGTGACTCTGTGACAGAGTGTGACTCTGCCTCTCCCATGCCCTTGCCCAGCACCTGGGCTCTGGCAGGTTGGATGTCTCGTTCCTTCTTTCTCTCGTTGTTTCCAACCCAGGAACAACTCGTCAAAGTGTGGACTAATGAATCATTGCAAGTGCTTGATGTGTTGGCAGCTCCTTGCCACCCAGCTTCACACTCTGTTCTGCTGCCGTAATTTTAAGAAACTATTGGAACAGTGCCCTCCTCCCCCAAAAAAAGTCTATCCAGAGATCTGGGAAGTAATGTATGCAGTCCTCCCCCAGTTTATTTGTACCAAGCCATTTGGGTAGGCCTTGGTGTTAGTTTTAGCAGCAGAGCAGGTTCTAGTCAAGGAATCAAAATCTTGGATATAGTTTACCCCGAGAAGGTAATTGAGTGAGTTATTCCAGAATTGGTGAAAACAAACTCATCTGAGTTGGGAGAATCCAGTCCAAGACACCAAAATCTCCCGAGTCCATAAGAAAGAGTTTTGCTTTACATGGGTTATTAGTCATTATCCTGTCAGTTGTGTTTGGTGGTTTGATTTAGAATTTATGTAGCAGTCTCTCACGCCAAGCTGTGTTCTCTGTTCTTCTTTGCATGTACAGGAGACTTGTTTGTTCTCCCGGTGTCTTAGTTTAGTTGAAAAACTGAAATCTGTACTTTCATCAACTATTTGTCGTATTTTATTTGACTCACAAAGTCCATATCATGATGTACTTCAGTGTACACGTTGAAACAACTTAGTCCAGTGTTTCTAAAAGTCTCTGGGGAGCAGATGCCTTGTGAGGGGTACCTGCTTCCCTTGGCTTGGCTGTGGGGTCAGTAGGTTGTATTTGTGATTTCAGTAGAGAAGAAATAGGGAGTTATGGAAGTGTATGGTCCTCTCCTGACTGGGTACTCAATGAGTCTTTGGGTTTTCACCCCATATCCCTGTAACACCTTGACCCTTTACTTTCTGAAGCAAACCACAAGTCACATTGCAGGTGAGCCTGGCTAGAGGAAGAGTTTCCATTTACAGAGGGGTGAAATCAGGGACAGTGTTTAATCTGGAAGTTGGGAATTGGGCCTTTCCTTCAAGTCCAGAGGAACAGTCCCCTTCTCCAAGAGCTTAAACCCTTTTCCAGTATTTGAAAAGTTGCCTGCTCGCCTCTGCTAGTGTTCCTGCCTTTTATTTTCCTCCATTTCTGCAGTGTCAGGAAGAAAAAATAAATCTGTAATCCAAGTAACATCCTAAATATAGAAGTGCTAGTTTACAAATGAGAAGTCTTTCTGATGGCTTCAAAATGGTTTTGTAATAAAAGGAAATGTATTTGACACTGCCAGAATTTACAGTCCCACCAGAGACTTGTGAAAGAACTGCTATACCAAACAGCCTGGGCTGGAATGGAGCTTGTTGACACGTAGGGGTTACTGAAGGGTATTTCTGGCTGTTGCCATGAGGATGGCTTAGCAAGAAAAAATACCTTCTCTGCGACTACTGTAGGGCTTCTCTGTACCATCAGCTTTAAGAAAAAGTATTTTAATGGATGGTGGTTAAAAGGGGAGGCTGCTTTTCAAAACGGGTACCAGGATATGGCCCCTGTGAGCCAGGAGGAAGAGGTTCTGAGCAAATCTGGTGTGGGTGGTACAATCTAATACTGCTTTTGGCTGTTGAACCAAGTGAAAAACAGTTTTTCTGGAGTCCCTGCAACTTTCAGGCTTTATTTTTTTTCTCCCTCTCTTTCTTTCTCCAAAATCTTTCAGACTTTGAGTCTCTCATATGTTCATTTTTAATGGCAGGAAGGTGTCACAGTGGTCTTCAGGTGCTGTCGGCACAGAGACCATTCTCAGCCATTTGATGAGAGTTCAGCTATGGGTTTAGAGGTGTATGGTCTTACTCCATTTGACAGCAATTATTTACAGCTGCATCCAGGGATCTAGTTCTGTTTGGCACTTAGAGGCATAACCACAAAGGAGTTAGCAAAGATGGGTAGTTTGCCGTGGTTTCTGTTTGGTCTACCTCTGGAGGCACTGTCAATGTGTTGGGAGAGAAGAACCTTCTACCCATCTTCTCAGAGTGTCCAAAAATAAAATGGGAAGACTTAAAAAACTGGCTGATGATAGAAGGGGATAAATAGGCTGTAATGAACTTTTGCCCTACCAAAAGTAGTTTGCAGAGGGAATTAAGATGGCTAAAACAAGTATTGGAAGCTTGATCAATATAATTGTCTATAAAACTGGGTCTCTAATGCTTCGTTGTCTTCAGATGAAATTCCTATCTTATTCACTGTCGCACACGAGGTTTGCAATATATTATTTTCATCTGCAGGCCTCTTAAGGGCTTTATTGCTTGCCTGGGAATCCTATGTTGCTGCACAATCAGAAAATGGAATGTCATGGTATACTGAGCATTGCAGATTTGCTTAAATGTTTTGCTAAAGATCGGTTCCCTGTGCTGAGTGGCAGCGGTTTAAACAGCAAAACCCCAGTTTTAAAGCCTTAGTTTTCATCCACGTTTAGGCCTGTGATTGTATAACCTGTTTCTATGGGTGCTGGGGCTTTGCTCTGCTTTTTGCTGTGATTTTAACTTGAGGGTTTCTGCTGCCCTCGCACCACTGGCTCTCGTTTGATTCCCCACTGTGCTGGGGACCACCAGGCTCTGCTCCTCCTTGGTGCACAGTGAAAATACCTCCATGAGCTCTCAGAGATGTTTCAGGTTACATAAACCAGGATTTAAAATAGTATCTTTTTCACAACATTTGGAACACGTGTTCGTGAATATAAATTTTCAGCTCAGTGCCAACAGAGTTAGTTTAACAGATGCAGAACTCTGTTACTAAGTATAGTTTCTGCAGTTATCTCCCCACACAAATTTCTCCCTGGGCATTTGCTATGTGCTTATCAACACTGCAGAAGATCATATGCATGTTCTTTTTTTTCAGAAAACAGTCTGCAAGCTTTCTGCTTTCAGAAGCTATTGAAAGCACGTTCTTCTGAAGCCACATTGAGTTTCATCTGATGAATCAGAGTTCTGCATGGAAAGATTTGGGTACAAACACAATAAGAAAATGTAGCAATACTTTTTTTTTTTTTTCTTGTATTTTTTTTTCCTCCATTCTTGCTTTCCCTTGGTAAACAGCAACACTTGCTGGCAAGAATGGGAATAACAGATCAATCTGCTTATTTTCAGTTGTCGGATTTGTGTGTGTCATTCAGCCAGCTCTTTTCCAGCTGTTACCCAGTGAGAATTTACCTGGTAGAGAGGAAGATTTAATGTCTTGGCAAAAGATCAGACTCCTCCCTAGTGACATTGAGCCCGTAAAAGAATCTGAAGTCACTTTCAGATTTTATTTGAATGAAAGCCGAATTCTTGGAGTTTTCCCACCAAAATAAAATGCTCTCATGAGTTAGGCAAACGGGATTTGATCACCAGTAAGCTCAGGAAACTATATTTAAACAAGAAAGAAGGAGTTAATTGAAGGTTGCCTGTTCCTCTTTTGCCAAGCAGCAGGACTTTTGTAGGGTGTGAAACTGTGGTTATTAGCCAGGGTTAATTGGGATTGTCTCATTCATTACCATGCACTGTTAAGAGTAACTGTTGGTTCCTCTGTTCAAGCAGTGCCTCTGTTGCCAGTGCTGTCAGGAGATCTGCTTCATTTAAAAAAAACAAAGTCCTGGGCTTGGTATGTTAGTAGCCATTGAAGGGGAACATAAAAGAAATACAATAGGAACAACATACTGAAAAGAAACACGGCTTTTAAGGTTGTTGAGTGCTTAATTCTTTTGTAATAAAAGAGAATTCAAGTGCCCACACACAGTAAAAATAGGGCTGGGGAAAAGAAAGCATCAAAACTAGCAAAAAGGCTTTGGGTTTGCTGAAGTAAAAGGGAAAAAAAATGGGGGAAAGTATTAAAAACTCCTAAAACTATTGAATGAAACAAGCAAGAAAACCCCTAACCAGACAGAAACCCCACCTTGTTTTGGTGGAGGTTAAGGGACTTTGCCATGATGCACTTTCTGTCCCATCACATCTGACAGGTGGCAATGGAACATGGAGGTTCTGCATCGGGTATGAACACTGCAGAATTACTTGTTTTCTGTCTGCTTTGATGTCCAGTAACTTACCAATGGATATAATTTTAGAGAAACATTAGTGTTGAAGTTTTACATCTCTATTTTTGTGCACATTTTAGGTTTTGTTGTTAAGATTGCATTGTTTCTTGTATGTGGGACAGCACAGTCCTAATCTTTGGCTGATTAAGGAAAATAAAAGAGTTTCTATGAAAATGTGTGAAGTGGTGTGTGTGGCTTTGCTTGGGAGAGGGAATCCTTTGCCTGGGTCCTGTGAACATCACTGCTGTTGGGTTGTTGCTGGGGGATTGTCAGAGTTGGATTTGCTTGGATAACTCTGTGGCAAGTGAGCATCTGCTAGAGTGGACACAGCTCTGTGCTTTGGGAATAGCAGGGGATAAGCTTCCCTAATAACTGGGGGTTTTTTACTTTCTTTTATTGAACTTGATAATAGCTGTTGTGGAGGTTGCTGGGATTGGTGGTGTGGTCTGTAGTGTCAATTCTCATCTTCCTAATTCAGAGTTCAATTTGTTGGCACCACTGGCTGTGGTAGGTCCAACTCCCTAGCTGTCCCTTCCCCACCCCTGCAGTTTCAATGAAAAATGGATTTTTCAGCAATTTAAAACTTTTTCCATAGGTGCCATTTCTTTCTGCTCAGCTTTTTCAGGCTTCAACATTTGTGGTGCAAAAAAATCTGTGCTGGGGTATTTACAGGATTCCCTAAACAAGGAACTACTGCACCAAGCCTGCCTCTGAGTGCTACTGTCCCTTTTCTTGCATAAAGACCACCTGTGTGGTTGGATTCTGCATGGATTCATCTCCTAAAAGTAACTTCAGGGGCTGCTGTTGGGAGAAGAAAACATAGCTGGGCCAAAGAATCTGGAGCCTGCTGTCATGTACTTTACTTGTCTGTACCTGGGGGCAAAACTGATTCCTGAAGTTGTGTAGGACTTCCCCCTTGAAACAGGGAGTAGGAATATGGGGAGGCAAAGGAAAGCTTGGGGTTTTCCATATCCTTGTGCTTAATTTAAGACAGTGATTCAGCCAGCCAAGGGAGACAGTTTATCTGTTCAGCCCTGGTACAGGCGTTGCCTCTTCTTGTGCCAAATACCTTTGAAGATGGGTAGAGACAACATGGTCCTTCTGGAAACCTGAGAAGAATTTTGATGGTTAAAGAGAAATAAAATAGACTTGAATCTGCTGAGTTTGTGCTGCCATTTATACCTAATAGAAGAGAGTAGGGATTACAGCAGAGTTCAGGAAAAAAGCCTTGAATCTATGAGTATGTAATATTAAGGAAGCTTTTATTTCTGACTGATCTGTGTACTTGGTATTTTCATGTCCCCTGGAGAAGGCTACTGTGTGTGGTTTGTCCATCCAGCAGCTGTGGTAACCCATAACTCTTAAGTGCTGTGCTGTAGGTCTGAGATTAGTGTTGAAATCTGCACGTTTATTTCTGAAACACGATACAAATGTAACAACTTCTGCAGATCAGCTATAGATTAGCAAATACTTGGTGAGTCATACCTTCGCCTTGCTGCTTTTTTTTTTTTTTCTTAAGCATGTCATAAACGTTTAGGAAAGCTCATTCATCCCAGATAGGTGTGAAATCAATCTTTGATGCATAGGGTTGTGACTCAGGGAGTGGAAACAAAAAGGCTACTTGGTGTAATGTCTGCTGCTGTGCTCTTGCCAAATGCCATGAGCAGAGGGGGAAATCTCTCCTGCCCCGGTTTGTTTGGGAGATGCTTTGAAGATTATGGATCTCTTCCATATAGCAGACACCCAATTAACTGTGATTAGGAGTGTTGTAGGTAATAGCTCTGCTATGAGGATGAAGAGAAGATGAGGAAGATGAATAGCACAGGATGTGCAGGTATTGGCTGGATGTGTGAGGGGAGGTGATGGGGTATTGGGAGTCTTGTTTCACGGGGAACAAGACAGCAGGAGAAGGGAACAAGACAGCAGGGCAGGGTGAGACATTCCGGCCTGGAGGGAGCTTTTTCAGGAAGGTTTCTAGGGCAGGTGTCAGCAGCCTGGCTGGGAGCTGATGTCAAGGTGAGTTTCTGCTTCATCTCCTCTCTCTGGCTTCAGTTCTTCTCTTTGTTGTGTATGGCTCTTCTGATGGAATAAGTGGGACTGCAGCATCCCTACAAGATCCTTAGGTCTTTTATGCAGCACAAAGAGGAACTCAAAGCCTTTAGAATCTGTCTCTTGCCCATTCTTTCTGGCTTGAAATTAAGTATGTCAAATACATCTTCAGCTGTGAGAACTTTCCTTACCCTTCCATGTTCATCTTCTGTTCCCAGGATTCTTCCCATTCCTTTCTTCTCATACTTTTCTTTCAACTTGAAGGTGGTTTTGTCTGTTAGTAAAGAGAGCTGGCTGCCATAATTTCCTACATGTTCTTCACCTTCTTCCTTCTTGCCTTGGAAGTCACTATTCCAGATTTGTCTTGTGTCACAGCACATCTGCTTCCCCTTCCCAGAGCTTTTGCTGTGTCCAACAGATCAAGTTCCATTATTGTTATCTTTGTGAGCCATTTAAAATGATTTTATTAGGGAGCTGTGCTGTAAGTTGAGAGATGGCAGAGAGTGGGTGCCATGCTTTTACAGCTCTTGGTGGCACACAGGAGCCTCTGCACTGTTCCCAGTGGGTGCCATTTACTCTGGAGCTTGCTGTCCCAGGCACAGATTCTGTCCAGCCTCTTGCACTCGGGCAGCTGAGGCTGATGGAGCAGTTCTCAGGGCTCTCTGGCATGCTGAGTGTGTTTGAGCAGTGTTGCTGTTCCTGTAATTGCACTGGGTGGACAAACAGGCTGCTTATTGCTCCTGTGATTGCCCAGGAAATGTTCTGTCAACTCCACCCTTTTTTTCCTGATGTGTAGCACATCCCTCTGATCCAGTGTTGAGCTAAGCTGGAGAGGGGAGCAGAACACGAGGTGAGTCATCTCACAAAGCTTTTGCAGCAGGTGTCTGGCTGAATCTGCTTACCTGCCTTTCTTTCCTCATGGTCTTTTTTTGCCCCATCTCTCCAATTTCTTTGGGTTGTTGTTTAACAAGGTGCTCTTAATAGAAAGAGATTTATTAGCTTATTTTTTGCCATCTGTCTTCCATTCTTTCCCTCAAGATCTTCAGCTTGCAGTGCAGGGGATAAATTGGCAGGTAAAGATGATGTTGAGATACTTTCTGCTGCAACACTTCTATGGCAGCTTCATTCAAAGAAAGTGAAGAGGAAGGGTCAGCAGAGCAGCACTGGGGGAGGAAGGAGAGGGAGGACTCCCAGCTACAATGCTGTTTCAAGTAAAACTTCGTGTTGGTCTTGTTGCATCAAAATGAGTTGACCATTTCATATGGAAAAGATATTTCTCCTTCCTTTAAAGGGAAGAAGAGATCCACAGTATGAAGTGGTTCAGACTTTTTTGTCATTATTAAAAAAGACAAACAAACCCTTTGGCTAGCATCTATTGTAAGGACTGCTGCTGTCTCCTGGCACTCTTCTGTCTCCCCTCATGTTTCTTATGTTGTCTGTCTTCTATAATTAAAGTTTTTCAGGACATGAGTGGTCATGTTTGCTATTTGTGTGGTGCTGTTTGTACAAGATGCTGATTGATGTTGACTGCTCCTGTGCTCTGTGGCAGTGCAAACAAGTAATTAAGTAGCAGATAGAGATTTGGTGTATGTATGAGTGAATGTGCATAACCCCCCTGAGATGCTAATATGGAGGGGGAAATACAGAACTTTAGGTTTTGTGACTTTGATAAATAAACTGTTTTCAGGTAGTGGGTAAAATACCCAGTGTGCTCAAGAGAATGTGGTAAAATAGAAGCCTCTGAGTACAGGAAGCTGTCAGGAATTGCAGACAGGAGTTGTTCAGCAGCTGCTTTTTTTTTAAAATGTTACTGTAACTTTTTATGCAGATAGGCAAACCTTTATCCATTTAAACAATTAATTTTGTTCAAATGTATGTAATAGAGTGTATTTATGCTTTTGGTCCTCATCAGTTTTTTACCAGTCAGAAAAAGACAGCAGCAATAGGGTTTCCAGTAAGTCCATTTTGATATAAGTCCACTCTTCAACTCCTCCATCACTGGATAAATGCTGAATGGTTTCTTTTCACAACGTAAATATTTAAAGGGAACATAACTTGTTAGTGGAAACCATCTAATTAAAAGTATTAGGAGCTGTGTTTATTTATAACATGTATGAATAATTATTACTCAAAGTCTGGGTATTATTTTCTTGGGAAGTCCCTCATTAGAAACTCTGCATCATCAAGGGTGAACTGCACTGTTACTTAACCAGTTTCGGTTCGCATCTGGGCAGAGGCATCAGAAGAAAACTGCAGAGGCAAAAGGAACATGCTGTGAATATGAAAGCAAATTTTCCAGCATCCCAGCATTTTTTGTAATTATTTTTATATGTGTGTCTGGAACTTAAACACTCTCAGTGCTGAGCTGCTTGAGCAGTGCAGTGCTATGTGCGTGGAGTGTTGTTCTGGGTGGTGCAGGGAGGAAGGGGGAGAGCAGTCAGGGAGGGGGGGGTGTTTCCTTCCCTTAATGCCAGTGCTGCTGAGCATCTCTGGGCTGCCATGCACCTTCTGCCAGACTGCACTCCCTTGGTGCAGCTCTGCTTGGATTATGCATCCAAGCATTTGGCTCCTCTCCATTTCCTTTAGAACAGGGACCATTGTTTGCACTTGCACAACAGTGGCTGTGTTTTCTAATTCAAAAAATGCCTTATAGAAGAGGCCTTTATCATCATCCCTGCTTTGCAAATGGGGAAATAGAAAGAGAGAAGGGAGCATCTTACCCTCAGGTGATGGAGATGAGCAGCCCTGAGGAACAGGATCCTTGTCCTCGCCAAGTAGTTATTTCATCTGATGTTGGTGCCATCAAGTAAAACTCTCCTGTGAGCTTGTAAAATAAGAGTTTATTGCAAAATATTTCAGAACATGAACAACCTTTCCCTCCATGCAGCCAGAGCTGGATTAGTTGCAATTACTGGTAATCATGGCCTTAAGCTACTGGCAGTGATATTCTTTGACAGGTAGGGATAGCTCAATAGTCAGTGCTGGAGCTTTGACCTGGAGATGCTGGCTGACAATACCAGCAAGAGCAGGCTGCTTCTCATCCTTCAGGTTCCTGGGAAGGGAAGTTCCTGGGCTGTCTGCTCATGGCTGGGCTGGGAAGTGCTCTTCTTGTGGACCATGAATGGAGAGTGAACTCTTGACTAGCTCACTTCATGAACCTCCTCTTTAGATTTTGTTACACAGCACTTGTCCTTTCCTTTAACTGAACAAAACCAAAAGCCTTTGGGCTTTTTTGTCCTTATTTTCTCAATTCTTCAATGTTGGTTTTTTCTACATTACTTCCCTTTTTCTAAGATCTGATGGTTAAGTTCTTCCTGAGCCTGTAAATGCTCATCTCCTGTCCCATCTGTCTATCTCTAAATACTCCCTGACAGCTATTCTTCCATCTTTACTACAGTGATACTCAGTTGTGCTCTCCCCACTTTCCTGGCCCTGTCTTTTTTTGCCTCTTACCTCACCTGCCCTATCTCCTACCTTTCTCATGCTGCTAATGCTTCAGACTCCACCTGTGCCACATCCCTTGGGATTGTTCCTCACACACTGACTCTGTCCTGACAGCTTCTTTTCTGCATCTCTTTTTTCTTGCATTTTCCTGTGCCCTTGTCTCTTGAAGGAGACAGCCTCTTGTGCTACATTCTTCCTTTTGTGTTATATTTTCTTCTCTTCACTTTTTTCTCTGCCCTCTCTTTTTACTACTGAATAAATGAAATTTCTGTAGCTTCATGCCTAATAGCCAGATCTTGATTCTTTGTGTTTTCACAGTATAAAGGAATCCCAGCTATACCTCTCTACTGTAAAGTGTATTGTACAGCACAAACCCAAGGGTGATCCCCACAACTCTTGTTTTGTGAACTTGTTTAATTTGGGGAGCAAAGGATAGGAAAATGATACAGAAACAAAGAATGGCAGTAGTAGTTAGAAATTCAGCTTGCAGGGCAAGGAGAGGCTGCTCTCTGTATTAAGAACTTTTTGTTTAGAAGTGGAAATTGTAAGGATTTTGCTAACTGTCCACTTTTGAGACCAGGCTAGGGTGGAGAGCAAGCACTTGTGGCAGGACATGAGTTTGTTTTGTGTTCAGGATAGGGTGACAAGTGATTCTGACCTCTCTGTCACTTTTTTTCTTTTATCCTCTGTTTGCTATCCATTAATCCTTATATCCATGACCCAAACTAACCATAATGTGTGCTTTGTAGCTGTCATCTCACTGTGATTTATTTCTGCCTGTTTGCTCAGAACTGTTTGCTTCTGTGGCTAGAAGTGGGGTAACCAGGATCTAGCATGAGGGCTGTACTGACTGCATGGTGCCAGTGATGTTAAATCCTTGCTGTGCTTCTGTCATGGAAGAGGAGGAATTCAGCCTTGAATTTGCATGTTCCCATCATACAGCAAAGGAAAACTGAATTGGAAGCTGAGGCTTGATGGCATTTTTCTATTCTGTTCATAAACTATTATTTCCTGTCCACCCACCCCCTCCCTCCCCAAGACTAATCGAATTTAAGCAGTCAGCTTTGCATCTAAGAACTGGGCTCCTGAAAAATGCAGTGGAAATGAATCAATTAATGCCTTAAGAACTTTACCATAGAAACATCTCAGTTCTTCCACAATAGCAGCATTTTTCTTGGTTTATGCAACGAGTAGCATGTGAAAAAACTCTTGTGTTGCTAAAGATGATTCACATGTTGACATACTATGAAGTACATTGCTGTTCCAATAGCATTTTAGATTGGGTCAGCCATCAAGCAAAGTGTTTTCTGATAGTTTGGTAGCTTTCCTTAATCATGTGAGATTGTAGATGCTGGAATATAACCATACAGAGCTCACAGGAGAGAAATGGCTTTGTCCTGTGCCCTGCTTCTGTCTTGTGTGAGAAGTACCAAAACCAAAAAGGTGTGTTTTGGAGCCTGGTGGTGGTGTGAGTGCTGTGAGCACCAGGAAGCCTAATGAAGAATTTGTCTGCTAAAAGCTTGTGCTCTCCTCTCCAAGTGTTGCTGTTGATCTAAAGAAGCAGTCTCCTTGCAAACTCTGGAATTGCTCATGCCCTGTGATCCTTGTGGCTGCCAGCACATCGCTTTTTGTTATTATAAGAATATAACTTTTTATGTCTCGGCCGAACGTGTTTGTTCATCAGCTGCTCTTAACAAGTACTTTGTGGATCTGCATCCTGCAGGCATCTGTCCTGGTTTTCTTTATATTTAGGCAAGGCAAAGGAGCTGTACTGCATACTGTCCAGATTGACCAAGGGTGGTCTGGGCCATCTCCTTTGAGTGTTGGAGTTCTGGCCCAGGATCTTTAAACAATGATTTTTCTGTGTGGGTGCCCGAGTCCAGCTCAGGGTATCTGCAGCCTGTCATCCTGAGTGTGGGGTGAGGGGTAAGAAAGACCAGGCTGGAGGGAGGAAAAGAGGATAGAGACAGGCAGGCAATTTTCTGTCTTGAAGCTCAAAACCTGACTTAGTGAGAAGTAGGGGCTTCTGTAGGATTTGCTGGTTTGTCTGTTTCCTATTTAGAAATTAATACCTTTGCTCTAGTCAGTGACAATGCAGCTGAAATCAGAAGCAAGTGCTGGGGCACTGAGATCTCCTCTCTCCCCACCAGTGCTCTGTGCTGTGCAGAAAATGGAGAGATCATGAGTGTTTTCTTCAGGAGTTTTGGGAAGACTTGCTGTGTCAAGAAGTCTGTGCTGCAGTGTCTGATGGCTTGAGTGACACTGCCAGATGGACTCTGTGCTTGAGAGGTTCTGACCACTGGCCAGATCTTCACATGTCTGAAGGCTTAGTCACCTATTAGATGATGTTTTTGAAATAGTTTTATTTTAGTTTATCCAACAGGGCTTACTAAATTATTCCAAAACCTATGGAATATTGTTTGTCCTTAGTCCCATAGAAACAGTCAATTTAAAGTGTTTGGAGAAAGTGTTTCCCAAGATATGCTCTGGTATTTCTGTTGACTGAAATTGCTTATTAACTTGGTGATGCAGCAAGGCTGCTGCCTGGAATAGATCATCTAATACACCCTCTACTGCTCTGCTCAGTCAGTGTGTGTGTTTCCTTAAAAGTGCTACAAGAAGCACAAATATAGCTGGAGCACCTAGTCTGGAGTCAGGGACAAAAATAAACATGACATTATTATATTAGACTTGGCCACAGTTCTGACTGGTGGTGAGCTTTGATAACTTTGACATCTAATATTTTCAAGCAGACTTTAAGGTTCACAGGCTTTGCTAGTTTGGTGGATAAGCCTTTCTCAGTCATTTTTTTCTTTGATGTTCTTGTTTTGGTGTTTGTATCCTTCTCTTAAGGCTGCAATTACAGAAAGCCAGGGTTGTGCTTTTCCCTGCTCATACCAGAGTGGGACACGATGCCCCAGCTGCCAGCTGCAAATGATTTTTTTTGGTACAGCAAGGTCAAAATTACACAGACCTGCAATCAGCTCACTCTGCCACCTTACTAAAGCATTTTTGTAGCTCTCTTACCTCCCTTCCTGCACTGAAACACCTAAATTTAGAAACGTTGAAGCCCAAGGGTTAGATTGTGCTGTGAAATTGCCACAACTCATTTGGTGTGCATTATGCCCATTCAGACAGTTCAGTGGCAGTTCCCTTTCTCCTGCCTGTGTTTTGGGAAGCCACAGGCTGCTTGCCAGCAGAGTTTGGCCACTGGGCTGCTTTGGGTCCCTGTCACTGCTGTTACTCGCACTGCTATAGCAATAGCTGTATTTATGTTTGCAGTATCACCAGCTACAGCCTTTCTATTTTAAGAATCCCTGGCATGCTGTAGCCTTTCCAGAACATGATTTGCACTGTTAGGGAGAATGAAAGATGCATCCAACAGAAAGGAGCAAGCTTGCAGAAGTTTGGATGTACATCAAGTTTCCTTGGGGCGTACCTTAAGAGAAGTGATGGCTGGTTATGAATTATGACTGCTAGAAGATTTCTGTCACTTACAGAAAACTAACAAGGAGAGATTCTGACTGATTGTGATTAATTTTTTCCAATGCATATACACTGGTCTAGTACTTCCTGTTTTCAGGTCTGAATAACTATTAACTCAGTATTGTGGATTTGTCATTGAAGCTGATGTTCAGTAAAAAAGTTGCTTCTCCAAGCCATAATCTTTCCTAAACTTGCTTGAAGGTGATAAAAAGTGCTCTGGCACACTGGCACTGCTGTGGAGTAGCAGTATGCTGAACAACCTGTGTGTGTGCACGTGTTGGGTTTGAGCGGGAAAAATGCTGGAAGTTGATTCTTGTTTCAGGGGAAGAAGGGGAATTCAGCCACTCAGTGCAGTCAGATTTGGTCCATTAGTGTTTAAGAAGGCAGTCAGGAAATTTGCTGCCTCCACATGGAGTTCTGTGCTTGTTGAGGAGAGGAGAGCATGTGTAAGAGGCTTCAGTGGTTTCTTGTTGGCTCAGCTAACTGAATTTTAGTAGTTGTCAACATTATTGAAAGCTTACATGATATCTCTAGTTAATTCTATTAAAAGAGTTTGGCTGGGATGAGCATTCAATCTCCAAATCTCTTAAAATCACTGCAGGTCAACAGACAAACTTACAAGGATTAATAAAGAATTTAACAACAAGGGCCCGGAGAGTAAATGACTTGTGTAGAGCCTGTGTAGCAATACATGCACAGAGGAGTAACTGAAGAGTGTCAAGAGTCTTGCTGCAACTATAAATGTTCTTATTAATCTTTCCAGTGGGTGATGCAATGCCTGGGCCACGTCGTTCTTGATCCTGTGGCTGAAACCTTTCTAATGTGGATGAACTAAATATTTTTAAGTATGTGATGAGTAAATTAAGAGACAAGGATTGGATGTCACTGTTTCTGGACCAGAAATAATTTGGGTTGGAAGGGGCCCCTAAAGGTCTTCTAGGCCAACCTCCTTTGTCTGATCCCCTTTGCTTTGCCCTTCTAACAGCCCCAGCTCTAAACCATCTAGGCAGTGAGCAGCCAGCCAAGGAACCAAGACAGGCCCACTGATTTCCAAGGTATTTCATTTTTGTCAGAGGGCTCAGCAATGCCAGGGCTGTGGGCTGCTGCCTTTCCTTCCGGCTGCCAGTCCGGGCACTTCCCAACGCCCTTCACGGCCTGGATGTTCCAGGTTTCAGAACATTCTCAGCTGTACTGATAGGTACATCGTGGGTGGGAAGAGTTTGTTTCCTATTGAAGAAATTAATTGCTGGTAACTTCCCACATTCTTCTTTCTCGGTTTTGTCACTGAATATTTTCCAGGACCTGGTTTTTTTTTTTTTTTCCGGTGGCAGTTTTGGCTGGAAAAGCTATAGGCTGTTTCTCAGTGCTGTTCACTCAAAAGCAGCTAGTATTAAGAGGAAAGCTCATTTGCATTTTCAGAACTTGTGGATGATTAATTTTTTGGTAGCAGAGGGTTTTTTTTTCTTTATTTAAGTGCTAACAAAATATGTGCATGTACAAAAGCTGTGTTTGAGTGCAGAGAGATTAAGCCAGCTAAAAATAGCGACTTCTGTGACCCTGCTGGAATTTTCTTTAAGCTTGGAAACACTGAAGTGTGTGTTTTGTCAGATTTGAATCATGAACCTTGAAGAAGAGCTAATGACTTCTTATTTCTCACCCCTAATCTTCAACTAGAGCATTCTTTATGAGAACAGCAGATCAGTCTGAAACTGTACCTCAGGCTTCACTTACCTTATTTAACTTTGCTTACTTGCTTTGTTCATTGTAACATTTTTTTCTGCTCCAGTGAGTGTGTTTATGAAAATCATTATTTTCAGTCCTTATTGTCAGACCCATGCAAGCTGTGCAGTTGTTGCTGGGAGTGACAGTTCCCCAAATCTGCCTTATTTTCTGTTGTACTTCAAACCAAGCTTTTCCTCCTGAACATCTTGTAACTCTTACCCTGATGAAATGTGTGGCTTTCTCTGTTACTCCATCTTGTTTTCCTGGCAACTTAATGAAGATTTTTTTAGCTGGGACTAAATTATCAGCTCTTGGGATGAAAGCTGTATTCTCTGCTACCTGGTAGATCTGGTTGTAGGTAAGGGATGGCAAAGTTCTCGTTTGCTTTTGGGGCTGAGATTCAGTTCTGGCCTTCAAAAGTGTTCCCAGGATGTGCTGCACCCAAAGTGGCTGGGTGCAATTAGCATTACCATTAATTATGTTTTACCAACAAAAGGACAAAAAGTGATTGAAACTCCCCAGTTCAGTTGAAATTGAAATGTTCTGGTTGCAAGCAATCTTAATGCCTTGCACGTCCCTTTTTGATGCAGATTTTCTTTCAGATATATTAGTATTTAAACTATAATAGATGTTTTAGTAATTGGTTGAAACCTTGCTTCAAAAAATCTTTTCTTTAAATTTGTCTCTGTTTCCGTGTAGAACAGAATTGCAAAAAATAAATTCCAGTGCTTGACTAGCTCTTGTTTGGCATGAAGTTGTAGAGCACTTAAAATTCCTCATACAACAGCTTTAATTGCTTGCTAATCTTGCCTAAAGATTGGCTGAGAATGTCGGCTCAGTTCTCCTGTTGCTTATTCTCAGTAGCACAGACTGCATATGCTTGGGGAAAATGTGCTGGGAGGGTTTGCTGTAGAACTGAAGGGGTATGGAAACACTTGCCTAGAGGTCAAACTGTTGACGTTTTAGTAGTTGGTTATTGATCTCTATCAGCAGCCTGACAGTTGTATGGCTTTTGTAGAATGAGTTAATAATTTCTTGGCGTGATGCAAAATCAACACCCAATTGACCCGAGCCCCTGAGTGTGACCCCTGTGGAAGGGGATGGTGAGAGATGCTGCTCCCAGCACGTCTGCTCTGCTCCACGGAGCCCTCCTCAATGAGCTGCTCTTGTGGACAAAGCCTGCCCGATAGCTCTGCCTTCCTCTTTCCTTCCCACCTTGTGCTGGGCTTTGATGAATGTGTTAGTGCTCATGTTGGTGGCTGTTCCCTTTTTTTAGAAACAAATCTTACCCACAGTAACTCTATATCCACAGTGAGTAATGGAGAAATCATTGCTCGTTAATGATTCACTTGCAGGTTCCTGTATTGCTCTTGCTCAGTCACTGGTGTTGCTGTTGGCTCCTCAGTGTTGCTCAGCCGAGCACTTAGACCTGATTTTCATAGTTTCAGTAGGGTTGTTGTAATGACAGGGTTGGTGGGTGGCTGCCCTTGGTTACTGGTCGTCTGCTCCAAAATATATCCCTCCAGAGCTGGTCCTGATGATGCTCTTGGCAGCATTGCAGAAATTCTGTGCTGTTGAACCTTTCAAATGCTTGAAGACCGCTTTTACCAGTTATTTTTTGTTAGTTTGCAAAAACTGTTGTTGGGTGTTTGCTTAAAGACTACTTCATGATTTACCTCTCCTGCTCTGTGTATCCCCTCTGTGCTCAAAAGGTAAAATACTAAACTTGAAATTTCCATTTTGAGCCTTATTTTCAGGTAGAGTTCTCATCCCAGCCTCTCCAAAGTGTTTGTTTTCTGTGTGCACACTTGGTGATCCACTTTCTTGGGAAATGCCAGTGCTTTGCTCCTGCACTTATAGGAATGGTGCCTCTAATCAAGGAGCAAAAGCAAACTTCAGCTTTTAATAACTCAGAAACAGAATCCTGAAGGATGCCTGGGGTCACAGAGTCCAGTCCTTTGTCTTGGTCGTGCCTGTCATATCCTCCCTAGGCTGATTGAGTTACGCAGACAGAGCTTGCCTAATAATTCAGCTTCCTATTTTGTAACAGTCATTATTGTAGGCTGTTTCATGGTGCTATTGTTCAAATAAACTAAGGAAAAAAAATAATAGAAAAGGGCTCACACAAGAACAAGAGGATGCTTTCGCTGCTTTTGGCTTGGTTACTTCCTGTGAAAAAAAACATTCGCCATGCAATGCTTGGGATCATTCAGCAGCAGTCAGCCCAATAACAGAAATTAATAAACCAAAAACCCCTATAAGCTTTAGGATGGAAAAATGCTGTGGTTTGACTTTTGAATATTCTGCATTTTTTTTTTTTCCTTGATGTCTACTCATCTTCCAACAGGGGCAGCCAAAGCTGAGTGGCTCCGAGTTATTTTCCAGCACCATTTATAGGACAATGGAGGCCTTGGGCTTGGTTGGTCTGTAGTTCAATCCATGATTGGTGTAAAACTTGCACCCCAAAAAAAGGAAGGGAAGAGACATGGCCTTTGCTTGGCCAGAGGCATGAGCATGGGAGGAGGAGGAGGCTACAGCAGACCCCAGGCCAAA
The DNA here is from genome assembly GCA_013397555.1 of Urocynchramus pylzowi. Lineage (NCBI taxonomy): Eukaryota > Metazoa > Chordata > Aves > Passeriformes > Fringillidae > Urocynchramus > Urocynchramus pylzowi. The sequence continues at coordinate 805,849 of VZRH01000299.1, read as the reverse complement.
GGGGTGTATGGTCGGAGGCTTCATCAAATAAAGCATGGCAGACTTGGGGGGATTTGGGACCCTGTTACTTTTATTGCTCTGAGAAGTAATTGATTTGATTGCAAAGAGGAAAAGCAGAATTTTGTACTGACTAGTTCTTGTGGCTTTTCTTGTTTCTTTCTCTCACACGAGGGAAGGCTTTCCTGTGGTCATTCTCCCACTGTCACTTCACAGCAATGGCTTCATCCCCTCTCTGTTTTCTTCCTCTCTTGTTGCCCTTCTCCACTTTCTCTTCCCCACATGCTGCCCTTTCCCTGTGTGCCACCTGTTTGCTCCTGGCACCGCTGGCACTGGGCAGGAGCCGGGAGCTGCCGGGGCTCCTCTGCCTCCCTGAATCCATCAGCTCTCCTGCCAGGGGGCTCAGACCTGCCTCTGCCTTCCAGTTTGTGTAAGGATGTCTCTGTTCAGATTCATTTTTTAATTGAACTCCCAATGTCTCAAATGGAGGAGCACAAAACATGATTTTTAAATTTTAAAATTTTTTTGTGAGGGAAGCCCCTTTGAACAGCCTGAGATTGCTCCACATTGTGTTGATCACAGAAATTGTTCCAGAGTCCTGGGCCTAAGCTCATATGGGGAAATGGCCCTGAATCAATGAAAGAAAACATTCAGCAATGTGCATTTTATACCCGCATTTAAACTTTCTTTTTTTTTTTTTTT
>VZRH01000299.1:768585-803544 GCA_013397555.1 Urocynchramus pylzowi | reverse complement strand
TTTTTTTTTTTTCCCCTGGATTTCATGCAAACATTTTTTTAAAAAAACAAACCTTCTTTCTGCACTGTGTGAATAATATTTTGGTTTCAAAGATGCCAGACTTGTGGAAGTACACTGATAGAATAAGAAAGATGTCAAACTTGGTGACATTTTTACACATGGCATGTTGGAAGGCTTTTGTGACTTTTAGGAGTGGGTTATTAAATTTTTTCATCTTCTGGTTTTCTTTCTTTTTATTGTTTTGAAGGTTTTGCAAGCATAATAAAGTATGTAGGCACAAAAGTTTGAAGTGACCTGGCACTAGAGGGAACAAAAAAACCTTCACCCTCTTGAAACAGGATTCTGTGCACAGAACTCCAGTTTGCTTGGTTTTCCTCCATGGCAAACAAATTTTTGAAGTTTACTTTGGCAGGAATTCCCACCACCATTATGTTAAACAGAAATGGAAAGGTGTTTCCAAGCAGCACATTTCTTTGTTGCCATGCGGAAATACAGTTTTAAATCTGTTTTCTGTAGGCACTTTGTTTTGCTTTTCATTTCCTTGTCTTCTTCCCATGCATCTATAGCTTCCCAACACCACTGGGAATCCTAGAATAATAGATTGGTTTGGGTTGGAAGGGACCTTAAAGATCATCCAGTTCCAATCCCCCTGCCATGGGCAGGGACACCTTCCACTAGACCAGGTTGCTCAAACTATTTTTAGAGAAATAGTTATATTCATGTTTTTAATTGAAATGAGGAAAGAACTTTGTTCTGGCTTGAACTTCACTGTTTACATTTTTTTGCATGTGAAATGTTAACTGATACAAAAATGCCTGCAGGTTGGGATCCACCTTAGATTTGCGTATTTGTTTTTTTAGTCCTAAGGAATTTTATTACATTTAATCTTGAATGAAAAATTATAAAGAGGGACTTGGCTGTAGAAAACCTATCAGTGTTCTGCCAACATATTTTTTTTTTGGGGGGGGTCTAGTGATTATGGAAAATCTTATAGAAAACCCCTCGTATATTGCTTCTTGGAGGGTAGCATTTGAGAGGTTGATAAAATGATGCTGATGTTGAATAATGCAAAGAGAAAATTATAAATCCGGGAATTTTTGTGCTTAAAACCTGGTTTTTTTTTTCACCAGGCTAAGGCTATTCAGCCCATCCCTGCCATCTCCAGCTGTTATTTGCATGTGGACATGGAAAGGGCTTTTTTTTCACCCTCTCAAACAATCGCCTTTTACATTCACTGGAATCACAGTAGCCTTTTCTTGCCTTTTTATTTTTAATGGCAGTATATTGAGGTTTTTCTTAACTAAGGAGTGGTACAGTTTACCTGAAGAAGTAACTGTCAGGGTGGTTTTGCTGTCAGCATCTCCCTTCTGGCACTTGCTAATGCTTCATCTGCATTTTTTGTCCTGGGCCACCACAGTACCAAGGTCTTGGACCTGGTTGAAAGCCCTTTGGCCTGGGAACTGCTTTATTCTGGCTGACTTTGCAATCCCCAATTTACCTGATGCTGGTTCTGCAGAGGCATGTGGTGGGATGGGTGGAGAAAATTGATTATTATGGTTTTTCGCCTAGGGCTTTTTTCCTCTTGTTTCAGGGAATTTCTCAATCCCAGGCTGTAAAGATTTAATGTGCTGGCTTTTTAGTAGTACTAAACACTTGTAAGATTTTTAAAAACATACATAATCACTCAAATATTAAAGACTTCAGTTTCAGACAACTTGGATATGGACTTAATTTAATCACAAGAATATATTAATGCATTTGATCTGCTTTGGGTTTTTTTCAGTGCAACTTTTTCAGCTTAGCATTGCTGTGTATTTTTGAGATCATCTTTGCTTTTCCCGAGTTACTTTTAATAAACAATTTTAGCAGCAGGAGCTAGTGTAAGTGTCCTTAGAAAGCACTTGCTCTGCCAGACAGGAAGGTGTTTTTCAGGTTCCATACTTTGGTTTTGTGTACTTAATTATTACTTTTTTCAGAATAAATTAGCCTGTATTAAAAGCGCACCGGAGGCTGGAGTTCTTTGTTCCCAGGCTGGAAATAACATGGTCAGTGAAGGTGTTTTCATTATGCTTCACTCTTGAACTTCAGGGGAAATTTTGGATGGCATGTTCAGGATGTTGAACAGTTACAGGCTGTCAAAGTTTGGGTTTTCATGCTGCTGTAACAAACTGAAAGATTCTTCTCTGCTAAGGCTGTGAGCAGGTGTTGTAAGAGCCTGGCAGCTTCAGTTATGTGTTGCTTGTCAGTGCTGGGTAGGATAATAGGACGTGGCTACAGAGGATGGAGCATTCTGGGATTTAGAGATGTGGTTCTCCCTTCTGTCTGTACTGCCCAGGCTGTGTGTCCCCAAGGGGCTCTGCTCTGAAGCCTTGTGTTGGAAGTCATTATGGGTGATGGTGGCTGTTGGACCCTCCAGCTGCTGCCTTGTCTTCAAAAGGTATCACTCTTAAATCTGCTCTACATGAAACTTCCTGCTCTGCATGCCTTCTGTCTACTTTAGGATGACTCTTTTTGTATAGATATTTCTTGAGTTTGTTTGTTTTGGGGGTCCTCTAATCTTTAATTTAGAAAGGAGGGGTTGCATTTTTGAGGTATTATTTACTGCTTCAATCCAGCATGGTGTATGTGAAGGCAGGAGCTCCTATTGTGTGCAATATTCCAGCTCTACTTCAGATCCATCTGCTTTGCCAAAGAGTTTGCTTTGCTCTGCATCTGTCCTTTTGGAGCCTCTGGCTGCAGGGCATCTTCTGTGTTCAGGAAATGGCTGGACATGGCACTCAGTGCTCTGTCTGGTTCACGAGGTGGTAGTTGGTCAAAGGTTGGACTTGATGATCTTAAAGGTCTTCTCCAACCTTGTTGATTCTGTGATTCTATGTCCTGCAATTCATTGCTGGCTGCTTTATTCCACAGTGACCTACTTTGATTAGGCAACCAGTCTTTATTTGCAAAGGAGCACGTTGTTCCTTCTCCAGTATTCCAGCTGGAAATGGTTTCAGATCTGAACTTCTCAGAATGAGACTGTTGATACCAATTTAATCTTGTTCATGGCTGGTTTATATCGCTTGGTGACGTGCCAGGGTTGTTCTCTCCTGGGTGTTTGTTTTTCTGCTGTATTTATAGACAGCAACACTCACTCCTGTCAACCTCCAAACTTTCCTTTAGCTTCCCACTATAATGTGGGCTTATTTCCCTTGTCCCCTCAATTTTAGCTCCATGTTCTTGAGCACATTACCCAAGCAGGAGCCCTTGCCCACAAGGCACACTCAGGTTTTGCACTTGGGACACCGTGCTTCTCCATCCTCTCTGGCCCTGCCTTGTCTGATACAGCCCGAGGCTGCTGCTTTTTGTGCTTTGCAGTGCTTGGCCACTTGTGACATCGGGAGTGACTCATTCCCCTGGGCTCCTCTCAGTCCCATTGAGTTTAAATTCATCAGGGAAATACAGATGATGTACCATATCCTGTTGTGCTTTGAAAGATCCTAATGGAGTTGTGGCAGCTCACCAGAAGGATGAGCTGTTTCTCTTGACCTGTGATCTGAAACAATACAGACCAAATCCAACAGATACAAATCAAGGGGAATTTTATTCACGGGCTGCTTCCCCGAGTGGATCCAAGGCTAGAGCCTGAGCAGAGGCATTTAGAACAGATGTTTCAGGTTAATAGAGAAGAGACTGAAGAGCTTATTTTGAAAGAATATAACTGGGAATATGAAGAGGGATACAGGAAAGCCAGTGAGCAATTCAGGTGTGTAATCTGGTAATAAGCTTAAATGCTGTCCCTTTATAAGGGGAGGAAAAGAAGTGTAATTTGAGTGTGGTGTGAGCTCAGGCAGTGCCTTGCAGCCATGGTAAAGGCTGGTAGGAGCTCAGCATGGATTGGGACTTGTAATTGTTGAAATCTTCCATTCTTCAAAAATGGCAAAACAGGGCTGTGTTAAATCAGAGAGCCAGGAGGGCAGGGTGAGAGCCCAGGTCCTCGCTGGTATCTTGCTGTTCCTGAAGCCAGTGCTGCAGGCTGTTTATTTGGGGTGACGCTGCTGTTTCACCCTTTGCCTCTTTACCCTTTTTATCCCAGCTCAGGGCGCTGCCAGACGGCTGGGGAAGAGGGGACAAAGCTCCATCTAGTGTGGAAAGGGAGATGTCTGGGAGATGTCCAAATGAGAAATTCTACCTGAGAAGCTGCCTTTCCCTAGTCCAGGCATGGGGGGTTGCTTTTTTGGCTGTTTTTGTTTTGGGGTTTGTTTTGGCAGCTTGTGTATAGGATTGCAAAGTGCTTTGGCTGAGCAAGTGTTAATTGAATAACTCTGGCATTGACAGCTGATGTTCATTTTTGGTACTCTGAAAGTGCGTGCAGGATAATACTGGCTTTAATGCAACTTTAAGTAGTCTGTAGTGTCAATTCAAGGCAAATTTATATATATATATATATCCTTCTATTAAGATTAGGAATTCTGTAGCCAGGTTGTAGCTGTGTGAAGGGAAGTGGAACAGAAGTATAACAATTAAGGTAGAATATCTTAGTTTAAGATAAAGTTCAAGATTTGTACAAAAATAAACTATAGAAAGGTGATAAAAGCTGTTATCCATTTATACTTGTATCATCTGCTTTTAAAAACAAGGAAGAATAGAAAATCATCTTGTTTGTTCTGGAGTTTGTGAAAAAGATAATTTCTTCCCCACCTGAATACTTGTAAAGCCAGTTGCAGTTCCTGAATGTAGAGGAATGCAAAACTGTTTTCAGTGTATTGGATATGTACTGGCAACTAAGCATCAGGCAGCCACTAAATTTCTGAATTTAATAATGGTTATATGGGGAAAAAAAGCTACTACAGGTTAATCCAGATTTATGTAGATTATGAAGGAAACAATTTTGGTTTTCCTTAATCCACCTGTGATGTCCCATTCTTATCCAAGCACATGCTGCTGGTCCTCCTGCCTGCAGTACCTCAGTGCCAAAGACCACCGGGCAGAATTGGTCCCTGCCCAAAGTGGTAGATCTATGTAATCTGTGGGAACTTGGGATCAAACTTCTCTGTGGGTTTTCATTGTTGTTTTGGGGGTTTTCATGGTTTCCAGGTTGTTGGGAATATTGGCTTGCCTTTTGTTTCCAGCATGTTGGGAGTATTGGGGATTGTTCCTGCTGGAGGAAGATCATGAGGAATAGAAGGTGGTGAGTGCAGAGAAGGTGAAGTTTTCTTCCACACTGGTAGGCTGAGGTGGAGGCAGGGTTTGTAGCACTGACTTTTCTGAGCCAAGAAGCTGCAGAAGTGGCAGGGTCACTTTGCTCCAGCAGCAGATTTGCCCCAAAGGTGCAGCTGCAGGTCCTGACTGAGAGCTGCTACAATACTGCTTTTTAGGGACAGCAGTACAGTTGGCTGCTGGGCTCCAGCAAGTCTGGAGCTGCACATCATTTCCAGGTGACTTTGCTGCATGTTTATGAACCTGGCTCACTAATGTAGCACTGTACAGTGCCTGCTGAAGCCTAAAATAACAGAAGGTGTGAAATGCTGCTCCACAACAATGGTGGGTGCTCCAGCAGGTACTTTGCCAAGGTCACAAATGCTAAGTAAACCAGATTAAACAAAACCCTGTTGCAGGAATGCATGATTAACTGTAGTCTTTGCAGGATTTATTGGTTATAAGCTAAGCCCTGCCTTTATTTTTTTGTCCTAGTAACTAAGGCAGATGTGAACTTCAAGTCCAGTGAAACATTTTTTTGGCTCTTGCCTCTGTTTACATGATTCAGGAGTTTGCAGTAGTTCCACAACAAATATAGCTTTGAACAGAAATAGCCATTCAAGTGCTGTGCTTCTGGCAGTGCAGAACAGATTAGGAGGGTCTAACAGAAAGGCTTGTAAATAGTTTTGAGTTGGCTGCTCTTTTTTCAAAAGTAAACCAAGGGCTGTAATGTATTTTGAAAAGTAAGAAGTGGTGTTCCTGCTACAAGTGGCACAGACAACATGGCTCAGTTGTCACTGAATTGTGCAAAACATGGGCTGTGTTGAACAGTTTTACTTGAGAAAATCCCATTTTCTAGAGACTCAGCAGCTGTGTTAATTTTTGAGATTGTATTTGGTTGTATAAAGTTATTTCTGAAGATTTTTCCTGATGTCTCCTCTTTGAGATGTGCTTGTCCATTTTAGATGCAGCATAAGACATGCAGAGCAGAAGGGTGATTGCAAAATTAAATTAAGGCTGTGTATTAGCAGGGCCATATTTGAGGTGTTAAAAGACCTATAAATAGGTTAGGGTGGATCTTTTTGTATATATTTTTGACTTTGTGAAATCAAGAAGTATAAATGTTGCTTGCATGTTTTTATTTTGAACGATTCTTCATTCTGTACCATGGTTTTCATTTAGTATTTATTTTATTTACATGTCACCCCATGCTTAAGTAATTATTTTCCTCATTCCCTCTCTGATGTTCATGAGCAGTTTCTGGCTTGAAACAAGATGCAGAATTATTTTGATGAGGGAAGAGGAGGAATTACCATAACAGTCCTTGGAGATGCACTTCCCCAGTGCTGAAGGCTTTAAATCAATGCCAAATATTTCTGCGAAAGACTGCAGTTCCTGCAAATGTGACAAATTTAAAACAGAATTTACAGCTGTTGCATGGCAGGTGAAAAGGTTTCTCCAAATAATATTTACACTGTCCTGCCCCAGCCATCCTGCCCCACAGTGCACACTCTGAGGTTGTAAGCACACAGAAGCTGTACCCAACTTTGGGAATCCCCAAACTTGGGATTAGGGAGAGGTACCTGTGACAGAAGGGCTCTTTACTGGGTGTGCCTGTACTGAGGATGCTGCTGACAGCATAGCAGTGATGCCTGATGAATTGAGGAGGTTTGCTTCCTCCAGGAGCCTTGGTTTGGGGTTCTCCCATGTCAGGGATGTTGTGGGGGCACTGAGTGGCCTAAGCAAGGGAACTGAAGGCCACCTGTCTTTAGTTGTTTGCAGTTGGGCAATTCCTGCATTTTGCTTTGCCTCAATTAGTAAGTTTGTAAACATCACTAATGCTTCCTTATGTGGACAGCTGGAGCTTATCCCACCTTCCTGCCTGTGCTGTGGAAACCCAAGGCAGTAAGTCTAGCACATCTGTCCTGCGATTGCAAATCGTAATTGCAGTGTAAATATCCAAATGGTTGGTAAAGTAACTTGTTGCTGAATAAGGGCTTTTTTTATCCCCACCCCAAGTAGTTCAGCTTGCACAATCCTCTTTGCCCCAATAACTTTTCCACAAATGGATAAAAAGGTAGAAGAAACATGAGCAATGCTTAAGGGACTCTAAAACTGAAGTTTGTTCCAAGCATGGGGACGCTGAGGAATTGGTTTATGAAGCCTGGGGAGTTGCTTTGTTAGAAAGAAGAGTTGCTAAAGACATTTGCTGATCTGATCAGGTCCACTAATGAACAGCTAGTGCTGTGGCTAGAGAATGAAGTGAGAGTTTGCATAATATCTGTCCAAGACTGGTTTAATGTTAAAGTTATTGCAGTGATGTGTTAGGGGTTGTTTGTTCCCTTGCATGTTGTTTTTAGTGTTGTGAGCAAGTCCTACGTGCTGATAATCCCGACATACCGAGCACAGAATTCACTGTGTGGTTCTCATCATGACTGTTTGGGATTCTTAATCATTTAAAGCAAGTCTTCCATAAACACTTTCCCTTTTGCTCCTCAAGATCCTGTTTGCTCAGCATGCCAGAGCGAGGATGTCATCTGCAGGAGATGAGGCTTCCAGCTGCCTCATCCTCTTTGGAAGGCATTTAATAGTGCTGTAACAGTGAAGTCAATAAGCAGAAAACCTTGGATGAATGGAAGGGTTTAGGCTGGGAATTGCTGGTCCTGGTAAGCCTTGAGGGACACCATGGCTTTTTAGCTGGGAAGGAGTCTGGGCATGTAAATTATGGATACAAACTGTGGATACTAGATGGTTGAGCCTTGTCTTCTGCTGAAAACTGCCTCTGTGAATAAACTTGCTATCCAGCTGTGGAAGTGATAATTCCTAAACCAAGATACAATGGAAAGGTGCTGTGAAGCCAGACCTGGGCACTGTGTAGTTGTAAATTATCAAAAAGTGTGGTGGCCATACGTCATCTTCCCTGTCAGCGACAGTGTTATCATTGCTGTTTACCCAGATTAAAAAAGGTAAATTCTGCATTACAAAATCAAAAACTACAGAGATTGCTAGTGGAGCCTTATCTCCTCGCTGTTTCTTTTATCACCTTTTGGTTGTTTTAGCAATCTGGCTTTTTTGTTTTGCAAATTTGTGTAGAGCCCTTTAGAGAGGGGAGTGCCCATAGATGTGGTGTCTGAAAAATGGTTCAAAATGCCTTTAACAAGGTCAGACTTTAAAGTGAAAGGCAAATCTGCTTCATACCTTTTTTTCCTTTTTTATTTTTTGGTAATATTTTCTCTAAGTTTGTGATGGAAACTTCAAAAGTTTGGGGAAAAGCATCAAACCAAAATCAGATAATGCAGTCACCTACATTTTAAATTCCTTTAGCCCTTCATGGGACGATTTTGGGAGCTTGAGGTATTTGTGTAGCTGCATGTTGCTTTTCTGAGAGTTCCAGCCTGTTTGAGCAGAGGTGGAGCTGGGGAAATGGTGTGTGCACTGTCACATCGACTCTGTACCATCACAGATGTAGTTCAGGCTCTTGAGAGATGCATGTCCAGTGGTTCCTAGGTGGAGGTTCGCTTAGGTGAACCTTGAATTCGAAGTTACATCCCAGAAAACAAATTTGTCTTGCACCCACCCTTTCCCTTCATCTTTTTGGTGATAAAGATCGTGAGAAAACGGTGCTGTTACAGACAGCCCTTATCCACTGATGGTGTTAATGGCCTGATCACACCCCTTTTAATTAATGAATGGGAGAAGTGCTTTCAACGCCAGCCCGTGTTCTTCGGTTTCTGCCATTCCTTGCGGGGTGGTGAGGGTGGTGCCGGGAATTCGCCCCAAACCCTGCGGATCCGGGATCCCGTGGGTCCGTGCCCATCAGGAGGCTGTGCGGCGCTCCCATGCAGGTGAGACAGGATGCAGCAAGATGCTGGCTCCAAACTCCTGGGCTGTTTCCGAGTCCTCTCGTGGTACCCCTGGCCGTGCTGCCTCAAGCCCGTTGTTTTCTCCTCGGTAGGTGCTGGATTGCACAGGTCTGCAGGGCCGGGAGCCGCTGCTCCGTGGGGATTGGAGTTGCCAGGTCCTTATCTGGAGCCTCCCCTGGAGACACAGCCGGCCCGGACGCCGCTTGGCTTTCACCCGGGGGTGCTCAGCACGAGCCCTTGGACACAAAATTTGGAGGAAAAGATGGAAGCTGTTCAGATGGTCATGCCCTGCTCCTTTGACAGCCTCTGTCTGTGAGTGATGCTTTGCCGGGCACCGTGAGCGGATGATTGCGGGGTTGGTTTGGTGTGGTGGAGGTCGTGCTCTGGGAATTGAGGATTTCTGTGCTTGGGACTGGCCACTGTCCCCTGCAGAGCCACAGCAGCTGGGCTGACCAGTCAGATACTGATGATGACTTTCAGGGGGGGAAGACTTTATGTTTAAATATATGTACATATGTATGTCTCTTATTCTGAAACTTGATGGCAAGACCACAGATTTGGACTGACAGAGGTTCAGTTTCTGTGTAAAAAGACTTGGTGTATTATCACTGCTATAATATGGAAAGCTTTGAGGATACTTTGGATTTGCAATTTTTCATCTCCCTTGTATCAGCAATAGTAGTAAAGGATTGTAAAATGTGACCTTTGCAGCTCTGGATCAAACCTCTTAATTTTACCTTGTTCCTTAATCTGGACAAGATCAAGCTTTCCAGGCTATACTGCAAGCTGTGTCCCCAAGTAAGTGGGCATTCAAGCAGATCAACTTACGGCATTTTATTAAGTCAACACTCATGCAAAAGCCACCTCCAGAGCTTAATAATTATTTACTGAGTGCTCCTGGGTCATGAGAGAGGTTTTCATTAAGTTCAGAAAGCATTATGTTCAGCCACTTGTGAAGGTGTGTTTTAAAGACAGGAAGAAAAATGGAAAACTACTACATGGTGTACAACAACTTAAAAAAAATTCTGAGGATTGAATATTTTTGTTTGTGGGGTTGGGTTTTGTTGGAGGGGTTTTTTGTGTATGTGGGTTTGTTTTTGATTTTTTTTTTTGTTTGGTTGGTTATTTTTTATTTTTTACTTTTTTTTCAAAGCAGGTTGGTCCCCTGAATTAAGTTGATTTGAAATTCAGCCCTTAGCTCCTTGGTGTAGTAGGTGTGCGTGGTGGATGGATGTTGCAGGGTTTTGCCTTCCCTCCCCAAGCAGGTGCACTCAGTGCGTCCAGGCAGATGGGTGGGTGCCTTTTGGGCTGTGTTCTGTTCTGTGGGTGCAGCCCATGGTGCAGGGCAAGCAGTGCAGGTCAGGATACAAAAGCATTTAGGAGGCACAGAAAACATTTACCTCGATGATGGAGCAGGGGCAGGCCCCCTATTTCTTCAAACATGTAACCTTCAAGTGCGGAAACCTTTCATGTAGGAGCCTGAAGTGTAGTTCTGGCTTTATTATAAAGGCTGATAAAGGTCTCCACACCGTTTTTGTAACTGCTTTGTCCTTGGCAAGTCAGGATGTAGGACGGTGCCAAATCTTGGGCTTGTTTTTTTTGCATTGATACTTCAAGCAGCGCCAGGCCGTTGGCGCGGTGAGCGGAGCGTCGCTGTAACCCACAATCAATTATTAAATGTTAGGAATGAGGTACAAAGTGCTCCAGGGAAAATGCTGTGGTAGTTGGAGTCCCTTACCTTGGCTGAAGGGGAAAAGGGATTGTGTAGGGGTTTTTTTGTTGTTTGTGGACTTTTTGTATTTTGTATTAGACTTTTTTTTGGAGTGGTGATGGTGTGTGCAATCTGGCTTCTCCTTGCATTTATTTTTTTCTTTTGCTGTTCGCTTTTCTGTCACTCCTTTCTGAGGCAAACAGCCTTGCTGGCTAGCAGGTCAGAAGCTACTATGGGCATTGTTGCTTTAGCCACATATACAGTACAGGGAACAAAAAGTTTCTTGAGGTTTTACTGCTTGGTAGAGAGATTGAAAACAGAATTTGTAAAAATCAACTTTAATTTTGAAGAAACCTAGTGGTTTCCTGTGAGTGTTGTTGAGAGCTGAGTGGTGGTCTCCTCTGAAAATGTCTTCTGGAGGTATTTAAGTATCCACCATTATAGCGTAGAACAATCTTAATCTTTAAAGCAAGGAGAAGAGAAGTTGCCAGCATTCCCAGTCAAATGTAGATGCCTTCATTTTCTCTATGAATAATTACATAAACAAAAGTGTTTAAATCTGGTGTTATTTCTTACCTCTGAGATCTGGTGCAGCTCAGTGGGTTTCTTGAGGTGCTAAATCTGCTTTTCTTGGCTGATTTCTCAGTGGACTAACCCATTAACAAACAGTTGGCATGAATGGAGGGAGGAGAGCAGCAGCCTCCCTGGTGTGTGCCATTTCTCAATTAAGAGCAGGGTAGTCCATCCTGCCCAGAACAAGTGGCTTTGAAGGCTCTTTGTCTAATTTGTCTAAGAAACATTACATTGGAAATTTTTTTTTCTTAAAAAATATTCAAAAGTAGTTAAAGTTTCTAAAGTAGTTAAAAAGCAAAGTTGAGTTAATTATTTTTCTTCCAGTTCAAAGTCTCCAGAGAAGTTTCTTACTCAATGCAAAGATAGTGCAAAATAATGCTTGTACATCAGATAACTCATAACTAATGCATGTGAACCAGAGCATTTGTTTGATCAATTTATAGAATCTGAAAACAAAACTGTCCAACGAAAGATGAGTTTGTCTTTTTGCCTGAGGGGACAGATAAAATAATCAGTAAACATCTGGGAAGGTTATGGTCTCTGTGGGTCGATGGCAACAAAATCAAGCTTGATTTTAATGTGATCAGTTGCCTTTTATTATGTAATGGCTACCTGCATAATAACTCATGTATGCAGTAGCTAACATTTCCCAGGCATCTGTGCAAAGGATATGTAATTTAAACTATTTAATAAAGCTTTATCACTTCATGATTAATTGGATCGGCTCATGACACATAACTAATAACTCCCAGTCTGTATTGCACTGTACTTATTAGAGTGCTACTGGATAACTGGTTTAATCATGTGTCAATTAAAAGGATGAGTCGGTTTCATTTATTGCAATTAGATGGTTTCCATAAACTGTTTGCAGGAAGTATCTGAATTGCATCGTGTATTAGCTGTGTGTGGGCTCTGCTCCTGGCTCCACGTAATCTGGGGGTGAATCAGTTCGTGTAGGGGAGTTTTGGATCCACGTGGCCACTCTGGATTGTTCTGTGGTACATGGCACCGAGCGTGGTCACGGGAGATCTGCCTGTGCACCAGCATGTAAAGGTCAAGAAGCTTTAAAAATGACCATTTTCAAAACTCTCTGGATGAAGCTTTAGAAATAACAAGTTTTTAATCACTTCTTTGGTTGGAAAAGTGAGTTTCTGACAACCCTCCTGTTTGCTCTGTGGAGGTACATGGTTGTGAAACCCAAACCATCTGTTCCTTCTATTCTGTGCTTGAGGAGATGAGGAGACATGGTGCAGAAGGGAAGCTGGATGGCAGAATGACCTGTGTGATGCATGGGACAGACTTAGAGGAAGAGATACCATCGTTTCAAAGTGTTTTCTGTGTTTGATCAGTGCCACTCATGGTGGGTGGAAGGAATGCTGGTGTGGGGAGATTGTCATGCACACAGGAGGAGCTTTGCAGACACCTGGGAATAAATAACAGGAAATCTGTCTGTGTTCCTTCCCAGTGCTTGTGACAGAAGCATCTGGTTAGGCAGGCAGGTGTTGTGCAGCAGCTTTTATCCCAGAAAAAGCATTATTTGAACTCGCCTGCACTAATGGTGTGATGGTTGGGTGCCTATCTCCCTTTCCCAGTTAGTAATGGGTAGGATAAGAGGAGATGGCCCCAAGTTGTGCCAGAGGAAGTTTAGATTGAACATTACAAAGAATTTCTTCACTGAAAGAGTTGTCAAGCACTGGAACAGCCTGTCAGGGAGGTGGTTGAGTCACATTGCTGGAGGTATTTAATAGACATGTAGATGTGGCACTTGGGGACATGGTTTAGTGGTGGGCTTGGCAGTGCTGGGTTAATGGTTGGACCTGATGATCCTGGAGATCTCTTCCAGCCTAAACAATTCCATGGTGCTGTGGCAGTAGCTGCAGTCTGGCAGCCCGTGGCTGTCCACACTCTCTTTTCCGTGTCTGCCTCTTTTCCGTGTAAAATACTGAGCAGAATTGCAGAGGAAATAAAGCCTGGGAGCATCTTTGCTCTTTGAGGAAGAATTTGGCAGAATGGCATTTTCTGAGAGTGTTGTCTCATTAAAAGACACAATACTTGAAGCTTTTGTTTACAATTTTTGATCAACAGTAGGGCCCTGAATCACCTGCAGGAAGCTGGAAGGATGCTTGGTGCAAGTAGGTAAAATAGTTGTGTGAGCAAGATGAGGTTCCTGGCAGGAGCTGTTTGAAATGCTGTGGAAATAATTTCTCCTTCCTGCTCCCTCTCTTTCCCCAACATTTTTGTATATAGGAAGGTTCTTCTGAGATGGTTTCCAGCACACTTGGCTTTGGTAGGCGAGAAACAGTTCAAAATGAAAGAAGGTGGGAGGAACTGCTGGGTTACCAATTTTGCAACATTAGGTATCTGTAAAAATTGCCAGTAGCACACAAATGAGAATGCTGACAAGTGTGGTACAAAATTGGCCTTTTTCCAGCGTGAGGAGAATGCATCCTTCCCTGAATGCAGCATTTGGGTGGCTTTTTTTTCTCATGTATTACAGTGGTCTCTGAGGTAGGATGCACAGTGTTATTAGTGGGCAGAAAGAAAATATGAGCATTTCAGCAATACATGTGAATATTTCATAAATAAATAAGTAAACATTTTGGGGGTGCATGTTCAGACATTCTTGATAGGAATGTATAATCAAAACAATTGGGAGACCACTGATCTATAACTATCCTAGTCATGGAAATAAAGCATTTCTTTGGTTTGGAAATGTGAAAGTGGTTTAGATGTGCAGCCAGAAAACAAGCTGCTGGATTTAGATGTGAGAATGCTTCACCCTTAATTGAAAAGGGAGTGTTTTTTACGAGTATCACAGTCAATGACTTGTCTTGAGCAGCTAATTAGTACGATTATTCCGCAGCTGCATTAGTTTCACCACAAAGGTTTTCTCTTGTTTTATCAAAAGGATCAGTGTCTCTGTGAATGTTTCAACATGACAGGTCTTAAATAGCAAGATGGTCCCCTGCCTCCCTGCCCCCAAAATGTGTGCTCTGGAAGAGCAGAGTTTGATCTCTTGGGGCAGTAAGCGTGGGTTCTCCTTTTTTTTGTTTCTGCCTTGAACAGTGTTCAACATCAGTCCTAAACAAAGCCAGAAAACTTCCAGCAGTGCTGGCTCTGGCTCTCGGAGTACAAGCAGTGCTCGGTGCCCACAGCTTCTGAGCAAGACCTGAAAGGGATGCTGGCTCCCAGACTTGTGTGTCCTGCCAGCATCCTGCAGGTATCAGCACTGGAGCCAGAGGTGGAGGTTTCAAGAGCAGCTTCATCCTAGAGCCAGGAGGATTACTGCTGGCTTGGCCAGGCATGGCCCATGGATTTTGGTTGTGCAGGCTAAGAAAATGATGGGTTGCTCTAGAAGGTGTCTCTGCAGTCCATGGCAAAGTCCTGTGGTCTGCCCCATGTTCTGCTTGCCAATGGTTTAGAAATGTCTCTTAGATGGTAAAGCTGTGCTGTGTGTTAGCTTGGGCCAGCCTGTTGCTCTTTGTAAAGTATGACTGGAATAAAGCTGTTACTGTTGTTTATTTTGCCTGTTTTTTGTATCTGACATCTCAGAAGATGCTGGTGGGCTTGAGGTGGGAGTTAGGTTTTAGTAGAGGTCTGTTTTCTAACTCTGAAAAGTCACTGCCAGCAAGTCCAACCCTAAGGCAGCATTATGCAGGAAATATGTGAACTATGTTTTGCCATGTTTTCATGGGAGAGGTAGATTTATTTTCCTTTGAGCTAGATCGTTGGACTGGAGTCCATTTGGTATTATCTATACCAATCATTAGACTTGCTTCAGCTCTTTATTATTATTTTTCTTAAAAAAAAAAAGGAATAAATATGCCTACTACTGTCTATAAAAGCATTTGTTTTTCTCATGGGCAGTTGCTGTAAAATTTGAAGGAGCAAATGGCTCTTTACAGCTGGATGTTGGTGTTTGGGGAATGGTTTGGCTGTAGTCAAGTTAAGGCAGCCTAAGGTGGCCGCTAAGTACCTGAAGTAGGTCGGCTCCAAATTCCCTTCTGGCGGTGCCGCGGCTCCTCGCCCATCGCGCCCCGTGTTCCCCTCTGACTCCAGCAGCTCTGGCCTCTGGAGCTGCCATCCCGCTTGGTGGAAGCTGAGCTGTCTTTCTTTGGTCTTCCCACAGCAATTCCGAGCATCCTGGCGCTTCCAAGCCTCCCTTAAGCTCCTCCAGCATGACCTCACGAATCCTGCTCCGACAGCAGCTCATGCGTGAGCAGATGCAGGAGCAGGAGCGTCGGGAGCAGCAGCAGAAGCAGCAGGCAGCCCAGTTCATGCAGCAGCGAGTGCCCGTGAGCCAGACACCTGCCATCAACGTCAGCGTCCCCACCAGCCTGCCCCCCGCCACCCAGGTGCCCATGGAGGTCCTCAAGGTACGCACCTTTCCCCTCAGGAACTCCTCAAATCCCGCTTTCTTTAACAGGGACATGCTTCTAGGCGTTTTCGGCAACCAAGTTTTGTAAATAAGCTGCGCTCTGGCTTAGTTTGCAGCTTGTTTTGTTGGCCTGGTAGTGAAGAATGGAAAAACTTTTTAAAAACTTTGTGTAACTTTTGTTCTCTTTCAACTTTGAGATCTCTGGAGGGAGGTTTTGCAACAAAACCAAGTTTTCCGGCATTTTCCCTTTGGAAAAAGCTTCTCCATCTTTCTAGTACTTAATTACTTTCAATACAAAGAAATTATTAGTAGATAACAAATCAATGTTTTGGTTTTTAAAGGAAAACAATGAAATAGTTTTGTAAGATGGGAGTCAAAACTCTACAAAAGAGCTCCTCAGAAAGCCCTAATCTGAAATATGGGTGAGTTTCCAGCTACTTGCAACGAGTCTTTGTAATCCTTTTTTTGTTTAAATGACTTGTTTGCTATTAGTAGCTTTGGATTCCTTGTCCCACTGGAAACTGTAGGAGCTTGTTAGTGTCCCTCTGTCAAAGGGGATGTAGCTTGCTAATTACTCAGGGAAAAACGTGAACAGCTATAAGAAAAGAGATAATTTCACGCACTGCTTAAATTCAAGTAGGCTGAAGCACCGTGAAATGTGTGAGTAAAACAATGTCAAATGTTTTGGAGAAGTTTGCTGACATATTTCATGAAAATATGATTTTCACCAGTTTTGTAGATTTTTCTCTGCTTTATTGCTGGATCTTCTTATTACAGTTTGTTGTTTAGTCAGTGAGCATATTCTTACCACATAAGTTAGCTGAGCTTGGTGACAAACCGCTCATGTTGTGCTTGTTGCTGTTGTATACCAATGATATGCAGTCAGAAATTCAGTTTTAAAATAGACTTGCTGGCTCAGGATTTTGAGGGGGTCTGTGTGATAGGTTTATGGGGAAAATATAGGATAATTTTATTTATTGAATCTCCATTATGGTGTTGTGTTGTCAGCACTAAAACTAACACTTGATTTGGGATAGTAGAGTCATGGTCCAGTATGTGATCTAGGAGCAAAAAGGCAGCAGTTGAATTTTGAATTCTCTTTCTCCATACACACACATTTCCATTAAAAATTAAATACATATTCTTTGAGCATGTGAGCATATGTCTATAGTAAGGAGTCTGAAATTGTCTGGGAAGAATTGTTTTGTCTAACATTTGTATATTACTCACAATGTTTGTATATAACAATTTCTTTAGCTTGTTTCCAGGTTATGGCTGTAGTTTTAATTCAGATCCAGCAGATGTGTAGGTGCTATGAAATTGGTTTTTTTTAATGCACCTAGCTAAATAAGCATATATTATACATTTTTTACATCCTTTATATACATTTTTTACATCCTTTCATCCTAATCTGTTATGAAATGGGTTTTAGGGTATTTTTAAATATTTTGAAAACTTGTAGGAAAGTGTTTACTTTTTGATGATATTTTACTGAAAGGAAGGAGTGTAACATCTTGAAGAAGCATTAGCAGTTGTCATTATTATTCATTTTGCAAGTGCCTCTTTCTATGGGAAAGGAGGGAAGGCAGCCCTTGATTTCTGAGGGACAAACTTCAGAAATCTCTGCAGCCAAAAGGTGATGCAAATGGGGTTCCTGGGACTTGGCTTGTCACAGGATCTGTGTGCAATGCTGTAACCTGCTGGAGCATTGCTAGGAAACTTCACCCAAAGGTCTTGAACCTGAACCCTCGTTCCTTAGGATTCCAAAAGCAGTATTTGTCCCCCATTTCCCTCTGATGGAGAAGCATCTTCTGGAAGGAGGTAGGACACCTCTCCTCCACTTGTCTTCAGCCCAAATAAGAGTGCATTACCCTGCAGAATAAAAAATTAGGAAAATGTGTCCTTAAGCAGCTTGTGAAATAAAAATAGTTACTGGCAACAGGTACCTTTTGACAATGGAATTCCATTTTGAAGGTGATAGTTGTGGAAATATAAGCAGCCTGCTGGACCAAAATGATGTCTGTTTTCTCATCACCTACATTTCCATAAGTAACAGTCAAAATCAGCAAAATCAAAGTCCTCTTGGACTCTGCCTGTGAGAGGAGAGAAAACCTACAAGACTGAGGAAAACAGCAAAACTGCTTTGTTTAGTTTTGCTGCTTGTGTTTTTGGTGGAGGAAAGCAGTGAAAGAGTCACCCTTTTATCCTTACTCATAATAGTGGACCAGTTCTGTACAAAAAAAAAAAAAAATTAGTAAAAAATGCCAGGTTTGAAGTCATGATCTTCCTGAAAATTACCACTAAGGCTTCAGCGAGAGAAAGATTTGGCAAAAGATCCATATAGTTTTCTTTGTGGTTTTGGGGGGGATTGTTTGGGGTTTATTTTTGTTTTTTGTTTTTCCAAATAGGATATTTGACTCAAAAGCTGAGATTAACAATAACTCAGGATCTTCCTGGTGCCAGTGTGCTGACAGCCAGCTCTGGCTGCAGTGACATCATTTCCCTGCAGCTGCTTTTTACACTTCAGTTGTTTTTTAGCTGTAGACAAATTTTCCATATGAGCTGTACAGAAGTTTTAATAGATAAATAGGGAGCTAAGTTGCTAACTTTACTATCCATATGGTCTGGATTTAGTGACCTTAAAGAATGAGATAGACAAAAAGGAGATTTTTTACACTTTCAGGAATGTTAACCTCTGAGGCAACTTTGTTTAAAAGTGATCTTTTTCAATATTACTTCACAAACAACACCAAATCTAGCAGCTGGTTTTGTTGTTTTGTTTGCTTGTTTGTTTGTTTGTTTGTTTTGGTACTTTGCATCAAAAAATCCCACTCTAAGCCTGTTGAATTTGTCAGTGTTTAGTGGTTTTAATTATGTTGTGTGACTTGCCCTTTCACCTATATCTCACAGTGTGAGAAAGAGAATAATACTTGCATATCTGGAGATGGTAATTCAGAATGACTGGTTTAAAAAGAAGCCAGAGGTGTTAATGAGCTTGGATTTTATATTCGTTTTCAAGATGTCCATTTAGAAACAATACAGAAAGAGAAATATGTACTAATCTATGTCACGTTGCATAGGCATCTCCAAATTGCATAACATTTTATGCTCAAGGCCATGTGAATAAATTGGATTTCATTTTCTTGAGTAATGACTCCTCATTGCATCACTCTTCTGCCAAGTAATGTAGCTTGGCAAGGTAGGAGATGACCTGCTGGAATTCAAATTTTGCATTGCTTTGTGCTGCCTAATTAAGAGATGGACTGGGAGTAGGTTTGATGCTTTTGGAACAGTAAGTAGCTCTTAAACTCTAATAGTAAAAGGAAGATTTGTTACAGCTTGTGGTTATCCTTCTGCAGAGCTGGGATTGGCTTCATGGGCTGGTTTGTCTTTGAGCACCTTCTCATCCATCTCCAACACTACAGAGAGATGTCACCAGGAATTCTTTGCTTCTGCCGTAATTTACTTTCTTTCTCTGCCTTGGAAATAGGAATATAACATAAAAATTTATGTATAGAGTAGTTTCAAGCCCTAGTAAATCCCATTAAGGATGGGATCCCATACAGACCCATGGGTCCCATAAGGACCCATTCCTCATGTTTTTATTTATTTATATTTAAAAGGATTAGCATCTTTGCAGAGTTCATCTTAAAACTGAATTGTACCTGTGCTGTGTGAGTTATATGGCTTTGCCTGATTTCTGGATCAAGCTTGTTGTACAGAAGAAGTATGACACAATCCCCTAAATCCTTTGGGCCTGCCTGCCCAAAAGGCAATGTGGCATTGCAGGAACTGTGCTGGTGTGTGTCCTCCATGGGAGCAGCAGCACAGGAGCATCCTCAGGCACAGGCAGCAAAGGAGGCTCAGGGCCAGCCCCGGCCCACAGAATTGCAAATCAGTTCCACTGAAAATATTACCAGTTCTTGCAGGATTGGAAACATTACTGGTGGGCAGCTGACACCCAGCCCTCTGCATGTCTCACTAAGCAGATGGGTATGGAAAATTAAGGGTGAACATTTCTTCCCTCTGGCCCTCTGTGTTACTTGTTGGCATTTCTGGGTGCGTGGATGTGACACTTGCTGTCATGTTTCTGCTGTGATCCACCAGGTCAGGGATTGATGGAACCTAAACTGGGGATGTGCTCTGGGTCCCTGTCCCTGCTGCTGGATGCAAATGCTCCCAGGGATGAGATTGCTGCACACCCCCTTCCTCCTGAGTATTGTCACACCAAATGCCAGAAATCTGCTGGACTGCTCGTACCTCTTCCTCCTTCTTTGTCTGCCTTTGGGATTTGAGGAATGTAACTCTTCTTTGGCACAGATGGGAGATGCTTGATACTACTGCCAAGATCAGCCTCCAGGGCTGCAGTGGGAGCCTGCAGTGGTACAGATATCTTTGGAGAGCTGCATAAATGCTTTGCAGGTAGTAAGGTAAAAGCAGGTCTCCTCACCAGCAGATAATGTAGCAGGTCCATTTCATCCCCTTTTAGCTGGTTTTTGGAGAGTAAGAGAACAGTTCCCTTGCTCCAGGGGATCTAGAGAAGGTGGACCTGCTCTGGAGATATACATGTTGAGGTCTCTGCTTTCTGGACAAAAATCTCTACATATACTGGCATATACTGCCAGCCCTTGATAATAGGGCAGTTCACCTCAAAATATGCACATGTGTGTTTTATATATATGTATCTAAAACCATATGTGTGGATGCCATGGCACAGCACAAGCTGCTGTGAGAAACATTTCACGTTTCTCTCTCTCTCTGTTCCATGGCATCCACACGTTTGTATGGAAGCATAGGTCACAAACTCATTTTTAATGTTTGTCCTTAAGGCATTTTAATAGTCTATTTCCATAAAACAATGCTTATAATATGCTAAGTGTTCAAAAATTTGTCTGCCACTAAAGCCCTCACTTCAGATTCCCCCAGCTAAACTGTCAGAGTTTGTGTCTTCATGGCAGATTTTAATTGCTCTTTTGGTGCCAGAATTTCATCATGGCCTTTCTTCTTGTCCTAAGCAAGGTGAAACCTTTTCAAAGCCTAGAGCCAGATCCTGTGTACTGGATTCCCTCTCTTCCTTTATTATTCCAACATCTTTGCCCACCTCATGGCAGTACTGTGGGCTGATCACTGCTGATACCAGAGTGACTGTGGTTGTCTGCTGCTCAGTGCCATCCCGTTGCTGCAGTTTGTGCTCATCTTCTCCTGTTCCCACTTTTTCTGAGTGGACAGGAGTGCAGGCAGCCTTGCCTCTCTCCTTCACCCTCATGTCATTACTCATTCGAACTTTAAATGTGCCACCACAATAATCTCTGCATCAGAAACCCTGTCTTTCTTCATTTTTGAAATGCCAAGCATTTCTTCCGTTTGATTTTAATGACTATTGGACAAATATCAAAAAAAATACCTCCTTCTATTCTTTTTCCAGTGTGCTTATTCCAGAGAGTGACCTGTGGAAGCTCTGCCTGGCAGGGAAGGCTCAGCAGCTGGCAGTAGTGTTCTTGGTGTAATAATTACCATAAGACTTCATTGTGTGGAGGACTTATCTCACAGTTCTGAAGAACAGAACAATGGGATGGCAAGATAAATGTGTGGTAGTGCCTGCCCCAGCAGATGTGTGTTTGTGGACATGCTTATCTGATTGAAAGTTAATTTAATCTCACCTGACAATGGTAGATAGTAGTGTGTGCTGGTGTGTTAAGTAAGCGTGGTGTGTATTTGCAATCAAAAACTTAGACAAGTGATTTGCCAGACTGAGTCTTGGTGAGCTGCAGATAAAACATTTAAACTAGGGTTACTTACTCTTGGTGACATACCTTAAGCCCTCAGCAAATTCTTCATAAAGAAGAACTTGCATTTAACTACAGAACCACTAAAGTCTGCCTTGCCTCTTCAGCCTTCATGTAAGTAAAAGTATCTTTCAGGCCTTAAATCTTTTGCTTGCTCAGTGGGTTGAAAGCTATTTTAAAACAAGCACTGGTGCTTGAGGTCTGCATCAGTAATAGAGGTAAAATGTAAACTCTTGCTTAACACCCAGGGTATTAGACATTAAAAATGCATGGAATTCGAGGGGGCAACATATTTCTGTGTACAAGTACCTGATGGTTGACTGCTAGTGCAAAACACTGCTCTCCCCCTTCATCCCAAATGCCCTTTTCCTGTGCATGCAAACACATGTGTTGCTTGGCTCTTGAGAGAAATGGTTGTTGCTGATGAAGGTGTCTGATCTTTCCATCGTGTTTCCTCAGCTGTGGTCACTGTGGCACAGAAATGCAGCTCCCAAAGTTGTGAGACACTGTGCTGCTGCTGGGGGTGAGAGGATTTCTTGGGAAAATGATGTGACCAGAGTGGGAGAATAGGTGAGAAACTGCTCCTTGTCACAGAGCTATTGCCTTGCAAGCTCACAGGAGTTATCTGGAAGTTTGAAATAACATATTTGCCACAGAGGAAATCAGGATATACTCAGACAAAATGATACAGATATCTGGAGGTCCAAGCTCTGATTGCTCCTTGGAAATTCTTGCTGGTTTATATCCTAGTTGGTGGTCTTGAGGATTTGCTGTCTTCCCACTGGCAGGGGAACATCCACAAAATTAAGAAGAGCTTGCTAAGTTCAGTCTGTTACAGCTTCAAAGCACTCTTTTTTTTATGGTCTAGACATATTATCTGCTGGCTGAGTTACCAGACCTTGGGAAAATGGTGGTTCACCACGTGTCAGTGGCTGTTTTGGACCTGCAGAAGATGAGTTAATCTTGTGCAGATTAAGATTTGTAGGTGCCCATAGTTGTGGGTATTAAGAGCATTGATGAGGCTCCACAGCCCCCAGCTAACAGGTTTTAGCAGCTTGTACCAAGTCCTTTGTCAGGCAACATGAATTTAATAACCACCTTACTCCTGGAGCCAAAGCTGTAAGAAGAGGGTGAGTGCTGGTCACTGCAGTTGTGTTTGCTGAAGCCATGGCTTAATTTAGCAGAAAATAATGCCCAGAGCCACACACAGTGCTGGCAAATGTGGGGGCTGGGGGGAGATCCACGGGGGCCTCTGCTGACACCTTTGATAGGCGTTAAACTTTAAATGTGAAAACTCAGATCTGCTTAAAGTAATCGTTGGGTATTAGGTATACTCACAAATATTTCAGTTCTTCAGCTGGTTTGGCAGCATTATTCTCCGAGATGCTGAACCTGTGTAGTGAATGAATCCAAAGTGACAAGCTGGAGGCATTCCTGCCATTCAAGAGAGGCTTAAGGAATTTCTTATTGGCTAAATTACAAATATGTAGCATTTTGCCCAGCACTGCATGGCAATTTCAACCTGCCTGACCGTGACAAGATTAGTACTTTTCCTCCCTCTCCCCAGCAGTATTTTTTTTTTTTAAATTAGATTAAGAAGTACCAGGCAGAGATGCAAAAGCTTGAAAGAGTGAAAACCAGCCTTACCTTGAATGATTCTGTCTGTCATTGGATTGGTTCCTTAATTAGCCCCATGTCCTTTAACCTCTTGAGAAATAAGTAAGGGATAAATTTGGGGATAAAGACAAAGACGCCTGGAGATTTACCACACACCGCTAGGTAATTCATCAAGGAATGTTGGTAATTAGCCCTGCCTCTTTCCTTTCTGGCTCATTTAATAAAACTGGTTGATTTAAAATAATGCCTGCTGGTTCATTATCAACTACTTTAAGAGCCAAGTTATGAACTTGAAACAAAACCCAGTATTGTGTTGTCTGCAAAGGACCTGGCAAGTGTGTTTTGTTTTGTTTTTTTATAAAAAGAAATTGCTCTGTCTGGTCATCAGTCTCCCCAACTTGATAATTAAATATTACTTTGTTTGGATTACCATTTGGCTTTTTGGGTGTATTTATTCCTGGAGTCTACTGCTGAGAGGCAGAGAAGAGGGAAAAACTCCAAGATCTTGAAAAGGTACGTGTCAGATTGTGTTAAGAAAGCATGGCCTGATGGAATTCAGCTGAATAAGGACTTTACAATAGTAGTAGTTGTCCAGTTGAAGAAATGGGCAACTGTTTTAACCCTTTATCTCTAAGAAGTGAGTGGCAGCTATGTGCCTTGTTCTTTGAGCAAAATGATCCATTTTGTTAACCCATCTCTTTACTGCTTGTAGTGGAAATTTTCCCCGAGCTGAGGACAGAACTCATCTAGTTTGTATTTGCTTGGGAAACCATGCACCAGTCACTCTTTTTCTTTGTGGATGGGAATAGCATTACTTGGAAGTTAAATGAGAGGATCAGGCTAGCACTGATCAACACTGCTGCCTTTGCACTGACTGGGAGAGTATCTCAGTGTCTACTTTGGGTTTGTTACAGCACCAGTTGCTGGCCAGTGGGTCTGGTTGGGTCAGTCTGCCAGAATTAAAGAATGAACTTACTGTAAATCTTCCTTTAATAGTTAATGTCAGTCTTAGGTTGCAACACTTCTGAAACTGTTGTGGGCTAGAGGAAAAGCAGGCAGTGCTGGCCTTCTGCTGATGTAATCCTCTGTAAGACTTTCTGAACATGGAACCTCTCAGGGTCATTTGGAGCAGAATTGGATGTAGTGTTTCAGTGCAAATAAGAAAGGATCCTCCTGCTCATCTTCCATCCATCTCTTTTCCATCCCCTAGGGTAGTGCTTGTTCTGGAGGATCTTGTGTTCCATAGGTGCTTTTGTAACCCAGCAAAACTACTTGTCTGCTTTTATATGCTTGGCAGATTAGTAAATAAAAAAAGAAATTAAATGTGATGGCCTCTGTGGAAATATAATTCTGCCAGTGATTCTTTTGTCACCAATGATAAAAATAACTTTTTCCTGCAAGCAGTTGCAGAGAGGCCTCTGGGGTTTTGGGGTAACAGCTCAACCCTGCAGGTTGTCAATGGAAGTTCTGCCACTGGATGCCAGTTACCTACTTGTTGTTTTGAGACCTGTTAATAAACTCTGATAGTTTAAGTTGATTTTAAGCTAGGTTTGTTTTTTTCCAGCTTGTAATGATGTGGAACAGAATATCTTTTAAAGAAACACCAAAGTAACCCCCAACAAACAAAATTCTAATACCAGTTTTTGTAAAGTTAGAATGTCAATGCCAAATTAATAGTTTGGGTTTTACACATCCTACTTTTATAACATACTGGAGCAATTTTTATTATGGACCTCTGTGACTTCGTGTCCTAGACTTATTGAACATCAGCAGTTGAAGTTCCAGTCAGTTGTTTGAAAATTCTTGTGTAAGTTATATAGTGCAAACAGATTGTTTTTGAGTTGTTCCCCAGCAGCAGTCACTTCCACATCAGCGTTACAGTAATTAAACAGTAATTCTTAGTGCTGCACTTCCATAATTCCTCAGCAGATGGCATTACGGTTTCCAAGACTGTGTACTCCTTGGGAAAGCTCTTAGCTGCCAGGGAATTCATCATTCTAGACTATTCCCTTCACTGATGAAGGTAAATACTCAAGTGTTAAGCCTGTTTTGACACATTGTTCTAATCGTGTTGTGTGGCTGTGTTGTTGTATTTTATTTTCCCAGAGGTGCCTTTAAGCCATTAACCAGGTAAAATGCTGTATGTGATAGTTACTGCATTCAAAAACTAAGGCAGGCTGCCTGTTTTTAAATAAAACTGCTACTGGTGTCCAGCAGAAGTAATGAACTTTTCCATCAGGTGAGACTAGAACATTAAAAAAGGTTAAAAGACAATGTTTTCTATTTAACATTCCCAATCCTCAAAGCTATGTAAGACACAACTGTTCTGCATTAAATTCTATGCCCTTCCTGCTTTATGGTACAAATCCTGGTTTTTGTAGGAAATGTCAGCTAGTGAAAGAAAAATAATTTGGAGCAGTATTTGATGCCATTGTGGAAACAGTAACAAATATTATTGTGTTTCTAAATAAATGTGGCTTGCAGAGCACAGAAGGCATCAGCTTCTTTTTGGGCACCCCTCCTCTGTGCATCCCTGGCTTCTGATGGTGTTTTTGTCACTGACCTGGCTGGAATCCGTGTCCTGTTCCCCAGCGGACACACTGACATCAGCAGGAGTGTGTCTTGCGTGTCTAAAGAAACCAAAGTTTCAAAGAGCTGCTTTTCTGTCTCGGAACAATGTGCTCCTTGTATCTGTCTGTGTGTCCATCCTCTCCTTCTGAGTGCAGAGAGGGGCAGATCTGCTCTCCAGGGAGCCTCGCGGGCCGCGCCAGGGCTGCAGATCCGGAATGTCCGGCAGCGCCGGGAGCTCGGGGCACCAGCAGCAGCCAGGCACCTGAAGTTATCCTGACCTACAGTCCAAACCAGTCCATTATCTCAGAGGAAGCTTGTAAGTTAAGCGAGGCGAATCAAAGCTTGTATTTCAGGCTGCCTTCCCAAAAGTCACCCAGAAGTTCATGGTCGAAACCAAAACTAAATTTTATTTGTGGATGTGATGGTTGGCTGTGAATTAAATGTTTCTGTTCTGTCAGAGGACAGTATCAGTTCTCTTCTTGGAAAATGGTCCCTTCCTTGAAGACATTTGAAGGCTGAGGTGTAGCAAGCAGCCTGTCTGCCTCTCTCAGGTCTTCATAAAGCTCGTGCCAAGGACCTGCAGGCAACGCTCTAAAATTTAAGACTACTTCTGACTTCCTCAGGCTGTGACTTCTCTGCTTGTGTTTTTTTCTATTGGTGTGTAGATTTATTTTTTTTTTTTTTGTGTGTGTGTGTGTGGATTTGGGCAGCCCTGGCAGTAATATTGTCAGGAAAAAGTTATTCCAGTTTACCATTATCAGTGATCCAGAGTGCCATTGCCCTTAACCAGCATCTCTGTCCTGATAGCACCTAAGTGATAAACCTGCTTTTGGGGAGACAGCTTGTTTTTACTGGAGGAGAAGACCTGCTGATAGGTCTCATGTGAAGTAGGGCTGCTCTGTTGAACAATGTTAACATTTCAGAAACTGCTTAAAAATTAATTATAATAGTGCTTTAAAGTTAATTTATGTGTTGTTGAACAGAAAATTCTGAGAAGTGAAACTTCTGTTTAAAAAATTGTGGCAGTCACCTGTATTATCATAAGTTACTGATTGAAAACTTGTCCGTTGAGCTGTCTGAAAGCACTTTTTCTGTACTAATAATTTGTCTGTTACACAGTTCTGCTTCCTGATTGCCACCAAAACCATACTTTGCTGAAATTTCTGTGTCTCAAAGAAACAGTTTGTTTAGGGAGGGAATAAAATGACCTTGAATGAGTCAGCACTTGTGTGTAGCAATCGTAAGCCTTCCGTGCTCTTTGCTTTCCAAAAGGAAATGAATTCTGGACCACAGGCACCATTCATTGCGGGGCACTTAATGGGCTCCATTCACATGAAAGTTCATATATTCCTTAAGGCTTCAGCCCTCTATGGTTTGCTGTGTAAAAGGAAAAATACTATTTAATCATGCTACTTCAGCTTTTCAAAAGAGTTTATCCTTTTTGTACACTGGCTTTTTGAGGGAAGGAGTGATTCCTTCTGCTCTGGAGTGCTGCTTATGCAGTTAGTGGTCACTCTGTACAAAGTGCCACTTCCTCCTTGGGTCACTGTTCCAAATTGCCTTCTGCCTTTCCCTGCAGTGTTTGATCTAAGGCATGAGGAGAAAGCTTCCAGCCAGGGCTTCTGCAGGATTATCCTTAGAAAACCCTTCTCTCTGAACTTGCACCTTCCCCAAGGAAATGTATTAATTCCATTTATCTGCTTTGGTTAAAGGCTGCAAGGACTGAGTTGGGTCTCGATGGCTGTGCATGATCTGAGCACAGAGTCTGGATGCTCCTCCTTGGATGCAGAGTGAGGAATGTGCTGATTGCTGCTGGAGCCAGGGAACAATGACAGATAACTGTTAGAGGAACACAGTTCAAATTTTCTTCTCTGGTAGCTCCAATTCCAGAAAACATGCCCAGATAGGTATTGCTTTCAGCTGTACATAATCAATAGGCAACTTGATGGGGTAAATTAGAAGCAGCTTTGGCTGTTACTCAGTCATGAAATCCTGGAATGATTTGGGTGATAATGATAAGGAACCTTAAACATCTAGTCCAACCCCCTGCCATAGAAAGGTGACTTTTAAAAAAATCAGTTTAGTGGTTTTGATTGCCTGGGTTGTTGGTGTAGTCCTGCAAACATCTGTACCTGTGTCACAGGGAGCTGCTGTGGCAGGGCAAGAACAAGCAGTTGGACCTCAGCCCTGGCACCTTCTGGGGCTGACTCTGCCTTTAGTGTGGAGCAGCAACACAGTTTTGAAGTCAATTCCCAGTTGCCCTCACCTATTACATATTAGCTTATTTTTGCCCAGTGCTGTTGATGAGTATTAATTAGATTCTTGTCAGAGGAAATTAAATCAGGAGACCTCATGTTATGCAGCCACTCTTGGGAGTTCAATCTGTGAGAGCAGGCCAGAGCTGCTCTGACACCACTGCCGTGAAATGTATCACAGTGTTCTGAACCATTCACCTATGGGTCCCACATCTCAGACCATGTTGTTGGCTATGGTGAATGTACTGGCATCTCCTTGGCTCCAGGTGTTAAAATATCCTAAACTTTCACTTTTCATCTGTTCAAACTTCATTTAAAATAAACTTTACAGTGTCAGCTTATTTGTATTTTTAAGCAATTAGATCTCTCAAAGAATTTGTCCCATCCAGTAGTGTTACACTAAAATGGGTTTATACTTGAGGTTCAAAAAAAAGGAAAAGGGAAGTGGGGAAGTCTGAGTTAAGATCTAGTTAATCCCCATCTAGTCTCTAATTGTATCCCTAGCATCTGGTTGCCTTGAATTGTGTTATGTTCCCATACAGTTTCTTGGGCAGCTATAACCTTGTGTCAGTCAGTGGTGCGAGGTATGTTGTGAAATACATGTCATGATGTTTGTATTTTTCAGTGTTCAAAGGAGATGCACGATTTTTTGCATAAATACCACTTTAGTGAGAGATACTTTGCCTGTTTCCCCTTGTGAACATCAAGCTGTTCTTGCAATAGCACTTCAAGGGTTACGTTAGCGCGGGTCAAGTGCGGTTTAAAATAGGATTCTTCTGAGACCAAGCCTGCAGGCCCTGAATTTCTTTCTCAAAAGACATTTTGATCTTCTGACAAACTATTACTTCTGAATTTCTTGGTGCTTCATATTTGCAGCTAACCTTTGGAGAACTGGAATGATAACACACACTCTTCTTTGTGTTTTGTGAATGTGCCTCCCCTGGTGAGTCGATGGCTTGTGCTTTTTGAAGTTCAGATGAAATCATTAAAAAGAGTTTTCTGTAAGATGTTTGGAAAGATGGAATTTTTCTGGTGTCATGTAATAAGATGTGTTTCCAGTCTTGCAGAAAGAGCCCTAACCCTTACCTTGACAGGACTTCATGCAGGGAATCAAGAGCTTGTAGTCCCTTACAAGCTGGAGGTTTTATATTTGCTCACGTGCTGCAAATGCTGCTCTGACAGGTTTGTGCATATGTTGCAAAAACGCCATGGCAGAATTTCAGACTATCTCTTTATATAACCTGTTTTTCAGTCCTAAAATTTTTGTGATAAGGAACATGCTTGTGCAACATCTGTTGAAGTAATGAACCTGAGTGCAGTTCTTTATTACAACTGCAATATAAACAAGGCTCCTGACAGCTGACTGGAGTTTTGTCTAAGATTTCGCTCCTTCAGTTGATGGTCCTGCCAGTGCCCCATCCTTTGGCCTCATCGAGGGTCATTTATATGGACAGCAGCTTCTCATTTCACAGGGTAAATAATTATTTGCCTGCCATATGTGAAATAACATGAGGAGAAGGGTTTTCAACAGCTCATCTTGGGAAGACGTGGAGGGGCAGGTGTGGGGAAGGTTAAAAAATCGGCCAAGGGGATTGTATCTTGTTTTTGTAAGTATAAAATAGATTGTGATGTCATGGCTCTATGCATGTAAAGCTTGAGGTCTTAAAGGGCTGAATTGTTGGCATCCTTGTATAATAAATGAGCCCATGTTACTCTTGTTTTTTCTGAGAGCCAGACGATGGCTACTGTCTGACTGTTGTGGGAATAAGATCATGGGGTGCAGAGGCGAGGTCATGCAGCCTAATGGCTATTTGTCCTAAATATGTCTTTCTGTTACAGAATTATTATGGTGACATGCCTTTAGCTAAGAGATAACTAAAACACTAAATTCCATTGTGGTTTCTGGGTTTAAAATTAAGAGTGAAATAAGCATACTTAATTTCTTACTCTTGTTATTTTTAATCTCTTGTGGCTGCTGTGATGTCTGCTCTGGCATCTACTTTGTGAGTGACATGTCAGGAAAGAAAAGATGTGATGTTGCTTAATGGAAGTGTTGGACTTAAGCACTCCAATCCCAAGGAAGAGCCACCATCATTCAAAAGTAACCCTGATAGTGTGGCATCAATTTGGCCCCCTGGGTTAATTCTTCTCCAGAGCGGTGTCATGCTACTCCACACAAGGGGTGACCCACCTTTGTGGCTTGCCAAAGTCCTCAAAAAAATCCCTGTTCTGGTATTTAGCAGAATGCTTCAGATCAGAGCCAGTTGGGTTTGCATGAAGGTGACTTGGATTATCTTACCTTAGCAAACATGATGATCAAGCACTCTTAAGGGACTGAAAACTCTTTTATTATAACTCAATAGGTTTTAATACAGTAATAAATAACAGCACAGCTCGTTGAGCAGAAGGATAAAAATCAAGGAGTTCCGTGGTAAGCCAGCTTGCATTTCCTTCATGTAAGTGAAGTCAGCGATTTATTGTTATTTTAGGCTGTGTCTAATGATCATATTAGTGGTGTGAATAAAATGAATGTATCTGGAGTGCTTTATTCTTCTGCTTATTCAAGCCTTCCATATTAGGGCTGACATGAGGCATCATCAGCTGTAGGCAAAGTGGTATAGAGCCCAGCTAAGTCCTTCTAATTCTTTATTAGCTGTAACATGTAGGGCATGTTACCAGTATAAAACTGGTTTGAATTAACACCATCTTCATTCTCTTGTTTCTTCTGGTGACTCTGTGTGTTTGCTGTAAAGCAGATCCCCTCCAAACAAGTGGGGACAGGACTAGTGTCCTTTGTGCTTGTAGCCAGTGGGTTGCCAAATGTTTTGTTAAAATAAATGGTCCTTGCAGAATTATTTTCACTCATATTTTTGGGATGCTTCTTCAAATGTTTTGGTAGGAAAACTCCAGTTGATGTTGAAAGCTGTTCCAGCAAGCACTGTTTGGGTTTTGGTGTGTTTGTATTTTCACACTGGGGTCATGATTGGTGGCATGCTCTTGGTATGTGCAGTGTAAGTGACCTTGAGAGCAACCCAGCATGTCCCGTGGAATTATGTGAACAATGAATGGAGCAGTCTTTCACTTGATCTTTTCCAGACAAGTAGGTCAGAAGGGTAGATGTCTTTGGACAAGTAAGCAACAAGATGCAGAGGTCAGTCTTGATGACCTTTAAAGGTCTCTTCAACCCAAACTATTCTGTGACGTCCTGCTGATGTACAGTGTGCCCCCAAAAAGAGGAGATCTTTTTCTGTGATAACCCAAGAGTTGCATTTGAGTTTACAAATGGCTTTTATTTAAAAAAGAGAAGGATACAACTGTTTCTGTGTGTGGCATTTGGGTGTTTGATAGGTTTTGATCTGGTGCCATCTTTACATCTCTTGTGTTTCAGTGCTGAATGTTGAAGTTTTGTAAATAAATACTTCAGTAGCCCACAGGCAATATTCTGAACACCAATTCATTCTCACAGGCTAATGCTGTGGATATGAAAGACTTGTAAATCAAACTCTCTTCTTGCTTAGCCCCAAAATGCCAACAATTACACTCCTCAACAGTGGAAGTTACCTTGGCTCAGGTGTGTGTCTATGTTCTATATATTTGAGCAACCCTTCACAAACCTTACAGTGACAAATCAGGTTTGAAAGTATCAGGTTTTAAGATTTATGAAAGCAACAGGTTGGGTGCTTTTCCTGCTCTTACACTTTTTATTCATGATTTGGGCAAAATAGTCAATTTTAGGTTAGTTTTCATCTACAAAAATCAGTATTGCATGGCATATTAAGAGAAGATCATGCAGGGGCAAAGTAGATTTACTGCATTAAAATTTTGAAGCTACTTGAATTTTATTTCTTAGAGTCTGGACAAGCAAACAACCTGTGCCATTCTGCACATGGATAACACTAAATCCCTAGGAAGTTGATAGTAAGGAGTTTCATTTAAAAGTCAGCATGTGCTGTCTCTCCTACTGTTTTAAGCTTAGCTCTGGTTACTTTTTACCCAACATCTTTTATTAAACTGGTTTCAATTTTCACCATTATTCATTTTGTATGAATGATGCCATTATTTTTACCCAGTCCCATTTGTGTTCTTCACATTTGACAAATGAGTGATGGATGAGCAACCTGAGCAAAACCAGGTGTGGAGAAGGATGCCTCTTCTCCCTTGTGGAAACTGCATACTCAAGGCTTCTCAGGAGCTGAGGGAAAACTCATGTTCCTCCATTTTTATAGCAGAGTGCATGCTTTCTTGGGTTTGGGCTCCAGAAATATACCCAGAATCTCCAAATCCTGTGCACATGTGAAGATTGATGTGATTTAAGCGGCACTCTGACCTGGCCTTCTGGGCAGAGGATGGGCATTCTGCACGCTTCCCTGCTGTGGGAAATGCAGTGAAGTCATTAAAACACCCATTTTTGCATCTGTCTTACAGGAACTGGAGAGCTCCTGGGAGCTCCCATGCTCTGTCCTTCAGGGCTAGCAGGGGTTACTGTGGGCTGGAACAGTGCCAGGGTCAGTCACCCCTGGGAAATGTCACTGACCTGCCCAGGCTGCCAGTACATGACTGCCACTCCGAGCTGGCCTGGCCAACGCCGTGCTTGGCACCCCCTGAAGGAAGATAAAGTTGGACAAATTCTTTTACCCTTCTAATGTGACTCTTTCAAGCCAGTAGTGATCTGTGTGATAGAGTGCTCTGGTAAATTTTGTATTGGTGCTGCTTGTGCTGTAGCAAGGGCGGGGGATTGTGCTCGGGTTGTGGAAGGCTTTGCTAGGGGAAGCTGGCAGAATAGGTGGTTTCAGACCATCTGCCTGAACTGGTTTTGGGCTTTCAGGCAGCTGGAATATCTGTAGTCCTATGACTATGCTCCCTCTTGAATTCACATCTCTATGCCAAGTCTTGCAAGAGATTTTGGAAGCAACTTTATGTCTATCTTTGACAATTCCTGTGAGGAGGAGTCATCAGTGTCCTACTGTCAGTAATCTCAAACCCTCTAGTGCTGATGCAAGTGCTGCTGAGCTTCCTTCTGAGAGAGAAGGGTGGCAGAAGTGGACCTAAACATGTGGTGCTTGATTTAAGCCTTTCACCGTGGTAGTACCATACCTCAAACTTGTGCATCAGATGTACTTGTGTGGTTGCTGTTGCTGTCTGTGAAGTCAAAATATTTACTCTCTGAAGCACCTGGGGTAGGTAAAGTCATTGCAAAATATTTGTGCCTGGACATTTTATGGAGTCAGTTGCTTGTCTGTCCTGAAATGTTGCAGTGTTTTTTGGTATCTTCTCAGAAACTGTATAAAATAAAAATTTATGGCATGTGTGTTGGGAAGCAAACAGCTGAAATGTTGGTTTCCTAACAGAAAAGTAGCAGGACTTCAAAGGACCTAATTCTAACTGAAAGCCACACTTGCAGAATGGCAGCCAGCAGGCTGCTAACGTGCAAATTACATCAATTCCTATCTCCCTGAGTACATTTGGCTAAACTCTCTTTAATTTCCTTAGATACCATTGTCATGTGCTTCTATAGCTAAAGCACAGTTTTTAAATACTAATCTACAAAAACTTTATTCTTGTTAGCTTTCCCTTGGATGAAAAGTCACATTACGCAGAGGAATTTTTGGTGATGGATTAAACAATCCCTGGTTGTGTAAATGATGATAATTCTGTACAATGTGCCTTTTCTTTTTCATAACTTTGTGCTTGAAGATGAGTGTTGGATTCACTTACTTAGACTGCAGTCATGATGCCAGATCTTAAATAACTTTCTCCTATCTGCTTTGGTTTTCAAGTTCAGAGGATTTGGGGTGAATTAGGTAACCAGAGAGTTTTGTTTGCTAACTGATGTAGTTTCCTTGTGTTTGTCCTAAGGTGAAATGATGGAATCAGCTCACCATGGTTGTCATTTCCCCAGTTAGTGCAAGTTACTTTTCATCTTTTTCTTGCTCTTGGGCTTTCTGGTCAGTGTTATTCTGGCCATTTTTCCTGGGTAATGGGCTAAAAGAAAGGGGAGCAAATGTACTTTAAATATTTGGCATTAAGGGGAGAATGGCAGCTGGAGAAGTAACTGAAAAGATTTGTCTATTACTAAATTCACAGTTGGCCCTATGGGGAATCACAACCCAATCAACTTAATTTTGATGACATTATAAATGAGGTGGCTGTTCCATCTTGGAGGACTGGGAAGGTCTCAAAAAACAAGAGGACTGAACTTCTCATGTGAAGCTACTTCAGGCCACTGATGTCTGTAGGGGGGGAAATGTGATGTTGCTTTTAATGTTTGAATGCAGCATGTGAGAAGATGTGTTTGAGGATGAGTTAAACCATTGGTTATTTGGATTGCTCCAAGTTTTGTGGTAGGAGGGTATTGTGTATAGGTAAAACCTCCTGCAGTGAAACCCATGATCAATAATTAATGAAGTTAATTGAAGGTGTTTTATGGTCTTTAAGATTCTCAGACTTAGTGACCAACCTATGGTGAATATGATTTTACAGATTTACAGAATCTTGAACCTGTACTGGAAAACTTAAGGAGAATAAATCACTCTTACTCTAAGTGGCACCAATTAATTATCTTTCTCAGATATAATTCTCCTCATTTTTTTTTCCCCCTAGCAACACAGAACAGACACTTATTTATACAGCTCCCTATTTTTATTTAAAGTCCTAGAAAATAGCTTGTTCCTGCTGTTGTTGGGTCTTTATACTTGAAATGATGGGTTGAAGCAGCTTTGAAGCCCAGAACTAGCATGGTTAACAGGCATGGTTGTGCAGTGGACAGAGTTGAAGCCTGGAGCCCTTGCAGAACACATCAGTGGATGTGGTTTTGTATCGTTTTTCTTTGGGTACCATTAATTGTTAAATGACACAGAATTTTAACCTTTCTTAAAAATCCCATGACATTTAGCTGTCTAGGCAACAAAAAGTTCTATTGAACTGAGAAAACTGGCCCAAAAGTATTTTACTTGTAATTGTAAACTGTAAGTCCTAAGGCAATTTGCTTGAAACAAATGGTCTTTTTAATTAAAAAAAGAGAAAAAAA
>VZRH01000299.1:691942-768577 GCA_013397555.1 Urocynchramus pylzowi | reverse complement strand
GGGGGAGTGGGGTGGGGAGAAGAGTCTTCCTCCCCCTTGGTTCACTGTTCCTCTGAAAATCTTTGGTATGTTCCTGCTTAAATAAAGCATTGAGTGCTTCAGTTTTACTGTCACAGGAAGCTTCAGGGATGTTTTTGATGAGAAAAATCTTCTGTGTGGTTTTGGGAACAGGAATATGCTCCTTCCCAGCTCATGGTAGCCAGAACAGTGGGGCAGCCTGGAGCTGCTGGCATTGTAATGGGCTTTGGTCACTTGTGTTGCACCAACAGAGGATTTTGGGGCATCTTCAGCTTTGCTTTGAAAGCAGCAGTACCTGGAGATGAGACGAGTAAGATGATGTGATTTGAAGTAGTAACTGCAATGGGAGAAGGAATTCTTCATATTCCACCTTCAAGAAATACTCTCAGCACAAGACCTGCTGGGTTGTGCTTGCTACCAGAAGTTACCCATTGCAGAGAAATCAAACCTGTGCAAGGACAAATTCAGGAGAGTATAAGTAACCCAGACCAACTACCTGAGCCTGGTTGCCTTCATCCAGATGTACCAGAGACTCAAAGCTTGAGCCTACAGCAGTTAATTGATTCCTAGCTATGGTTGAACTTGATGGTCTTAAAGGTCCTTTCCAACGTAAATATTTCTATGATTCTGTGACCTTGAAGCTTTCCTAGAGGACGAGTGGTAGTAATGCCACAGTTCATTAAATATTTTTATTCTGGTGTAAGTCCCGTTAGTTTTTATTGTTAGCCATTTAATTTCTGTATTACACTCTGCAAAACACATTTCCCAAGCCATTAGGCTGCCCTGGCCTGTGCCTTCACAAAAGTGAGCTCTCCTGGGTGCCTCTCCAGAAGGAATTTGGTTACTGCAGCGCTGTTCCAAGTTCTTGCCATCATTAGCAAGTCATTAGTAAATTAAGTCTGAGTGATTCCCAGCAAGACTCGACAGAAGGAGCAAGTATCAGCAATATTGTTTCAGTTGTTTTTGTTGGCTTCATGCAGAGGAACTACTTGAGCCATGTGCTTTGTGCTTAAGCACACAGCTATGCTTTGTGTTTAAATTCCTGAGTCCTTGATCACTTAACAGGAAATATTTTTACTTTTGGAAACGGAAGGAAGTGTGTGGGTCTGCTCAGAGATTCTGTCACTGATGTGTAATATGATGCAGATTTTGAAGAACGTCATCTGACGTGCACCTAAAATTCCCACTGATATGGTGTGTGTGCTTAAAGCTAGTGAAAGTCATTGATTAAATGTTTGATTGATTGATACCAGACCCAAGGGCTGGGAAATCTGCTGTATTTATATGGGTTATTACTGTTCTTTCCATGATGTGGAAGAAAATAGACAGCTACTCAGATATTTGAACTGGATGTAGGCACTGGAATTAGCAGTCAGATTTCAAGATGAGTGAAGGTATGAGAAAACCTTTCCCCTGCTTCAGATAATGTTGTTTTCCAGGGTATTCCAAAGTGTGAGGGATGAGTGCTGAGTAGTCAGGGTGGCTCCATCCAGCACTTTTCTAGCCCAGTTCAGCCTTGTAAGCCTAAGCTGGGTTATACATGGGTGCAACCAAGTTGATTTATTTGTACTGCCTTTCTCTGTGCCTCATCTGAAGAAAAGAGATCCTCCTCAGTGTCAGCATGGCAAGAGCAGATGGAGCTTGAGTGGCTGACAGAGAGACTCAGTGCAGGAGTCTGATGCTGGGGCCAGCCCATGGAGAAGTGGAGATGCTGCTGAGCTGGCACTGAAGGCTCTTTTGGAACTGAACCAGTTTTGGGGCTCTACTTCTAAGGCAGTGTTTTACTCTTGTAGCCAAATTCTTGTGTTACTATGATGTGATAAATTTAGCTTTTTTGCCATCATTGCTTAACTCATTTCTGAAGTTCTGCAGATGATAATAATAATTCTTACATTACTTCTTGTTTGTCAATACCAAAATGCCCAAAACCAATGTTCTACTCAATTGAGTAACAGTACAGCAAAACTTTGGTTGAGATTGCTGGAGATAGAGGGTTGGAGATCCAGAGGATTTGATTTCAAGTAGGTTTATTTTTCCTTTCATGT
Source organism: Urocynchramus pylzowi (assembly GCA_013397555.1). Taxonomy (NCBI): domain Eukaryota; kingdom Metazoa; phylum Chordata; class Aves; order Passeriformes; family Fringillidae; genus Urocynchramus; species Urocynchramus pylzowi. Next base: position 766,514 of record VZRH01000299.1, on the reverse strand, counting down.
CCTTATTCAGTCACATTTCTTAGGAAGTGTATCCAAACCAATAATTTGTCATCTTGCACTTTGTGTCTCATGAATTTGGATGAACAACAAGAACTATTCTTCACCCAAAATGCTAGAAGGGGCCGAGAACCAAAATTAGATCTTAAGTCAAAGCTTTTATTCACGGTTTCAAGTTCAGGGTAGTGGAATTTCATTGTAGGGTTTTTGGTTTTTTTTTTTTTTTTTTTTTCTTTGCAGCTCTTTGCTCATGAGGTATTTTGTTAAAAAGGAAGAGTGCTTTATGGTTTATCTACAGAGTGACTCTGGGGCATCTTGGGAAGTTTGCCCAAGAAGGCACATTTAGGTTGTCTTTGATGTAGAGTCTGCAGAACAGGATGCTCTAGGCCAAAGACAAATTCTCAACAAACAGCACGGAGTCCATTAGGGTAGTCCCCACCAGATTTCCATGATGGAACTCCTAAGGAAACTCAAGAGACCAGCCAGTGACAAAAAAGAGAATTAAAGTCTTCTTCGTGTCATTTTGGAGCAACTTAATGACAAAAAAAGGCAGTTCTCTGTGTTCTTTGGTTCATTACTAGACTTGTGTGAGCTTGTGACATGGGAACTCAGAACTTGCCTTCCCTGGCATGCTGAGGGCCACACAGGCCATTGAAGAAATAAATTAATAATTGAGTAGCAAAATAAAATATTTTAATGTAGAACAGCACAACAAAATCACGGGGAGAGTATGTTCTTGTGAAATAAGTTTGTGTTTTGCCAACAAGAATCCCGTCAATTAGGCAGTGTTGTGTTTCAAAACTTGACATGTAGTGGATTCAGTTAAATATGTTGGTATATATTATAAATAATGTAGTATTTGATGATACAGGGTTGAGATGTGGATCATGGAACTTTGCTGATGTCTCTCCTGGGAGTGTGAAGGGTGGACAGGCAGTGGGCAGAGAAGAGAGACTTTGCTCCATCCTGGGATGGAGAAAAGCAGAGGAAAAGGAATGTGCAGATTCTGTCATGCAGTTAGGGATTGGTTTTAAAATAATATATTCAAAGAGGAGTGTTACAAAAACCACTTGTTTACTGACAATTTCATCTTTTTGGAAGATGAAAATTTAGTGAAAAATAGACATACCTGGATAGTGTAGCTCTTAGCACTGATGATAGGAAAATTGATAATGCAGTTTGGGACTAACAAAGGGCTGTACTTATCACAGCACAGTGTTGTCTATTGATACAGTGCAACAGAGCAGATTAAACTTTCTAGAAATGCTGTCTTATTGTGCTTCCCTGTAAGCTCAGACTTCAGAAAATAATGCCACTTGGACAGTTTTTATGTGTTTGAGTACAGACTTCTTCACGGAGCTGGATAGAAAGAAAAAGTAAGTTCTGTAAGGTGTAGGGACTGTGCCCAAGTGTAGATAAGTGCAGTTGGAACGTGCATTAGCCCTTTGTCAGCCATTCCTGAATGGGAAAACTTCTTGCAACTCTAGATTGAGACAGAATTAATGGCTTTGAGGCACCAAGGAAGCTGAGGATGGAGTAGAGCTTTTCCAAGTGCTTCATGTTCCGCTGCAGGTCCTGGGTTGTGCTGGGAAACTGAGGACAGGACTACAGAGCTCTATGGGTTTATCCAGGGCACCCACTGCCAGGGAATATGTGTTAGGCTCATAGGGCATTTATTCAGTTATTTCTTGCTCTGTACTTAAAAACTTTTAACCTTACTGCTAAAGAAAACTACCATTGTGCATTAGTACGACTGGAACGAAAGCTGAATAGCGAACTAGCCTTGAGCGAACTGTCAATCTGACTTTGATAGCCCATCACTTAAAAGGTCCTTTTATGTTTATGAAAAAGCATGACATCAAAGCCAGGGGAAATAAAATACCAATACTTAGAGCTTAACTTAAACTTGCATAACTTCCAAGAAGAGGCCTTGTGTGAACTGTTTGTTTGTCCACTTGCATGGCTAATTAGCGTCGGTTACTAAAAGTCTGAGCTGTGGCCATCAAGTTTCTTCTGCTCTTCTGGGGTTCATTGTGCTTCCATATGTGGATCCCTCAAACTGGAGTAGCATAGACAAAGGATATTGCAGTCGCTTCTCTTGCAGCCTCCAGGTAGCATGCTGGAAATGCTTGAGTATAACCATTATCAGGTGAGTTGTTATTGGAGACTTATTTTAAAACCTGTTGCTAAGAAGGTGTACAGGGAACCCTTTTCCTCTGGTGTCTTGGGTGCTTTATTTAATTTCTTTCTTATTTAATTCCAATAAGTGGGGGCCGTGCACGGTTACTTGTAACAGCGAAAGTCACTTTAATGGAATTGTTTTAAAGCAAAATAACTTCTCAGCGTGTTGCTATATTTTGGGTTGATTTCTAGCTTCCAGTAATAACGTTTAATGATCAACAAAAGGTGACAAAACTTCCAGGATATGGTGGAAAATTTTAATGGGGAAAAAAAAAATGGCCTTTCTTCTCTTGCTTATTTAGAGTGTGCAACAGTTGTTCAGTATGAGGATTTTCATATTTTGTATGTAAAAAATTCCTAAGTACTGAGAAGCTTATCTTAAACACAAAAATAGCTGTTGCTGACGACAGTGATTGATCTGAACTGAAACACTTCTTTTCTTGCATCTTATTTGCATGGTGTGTTTATAAACAGGCTGTCTTATTTGTATATGATTTAGGCTGTATATCTGAGGTATAAATATTCTGTAGGCAGAAAAAGGTGTCTTTGTTTCTTCTTTTATTTTAACCAAGGTATTAATTTAAAAAATCCTAAACATTCAAAACCTAAACGACCAATAACAGACCTTTTATATCTCTCTTATTTGACACTGGATTAAGGATAGCAATCCATACTTCTTGATTTTAATTGTTAGCTATTAACAAGTAAAATGAGTCCTGCGGTACAAGTCATTTCTCCATATTTTAGTGAAAACTAAATGTCACATAGCTGAAGGTCTGTACTCAGAACTGCCTGTTCTGGAGTGTCTGTGTTAACTGAAAACCTGAGCGTTGGTCTTAAGTGAGAAATCTCTTGTTGTAGAAAAATAGCTGGAACTTCTTGGTGTACTGATAGTAAGTCAGCTGTTGAAAGACCAAATCATAAACTGATTTCTTGCCACCAAATGCAAGTTAGTGAAGCACTGTGGACTTCCTTGGAGCTGTACAGGTTTGTGTTTTGTCACATAGGTGGTCCTTACATCACAAATCTATAGCTCAGATCCATAGCACCTGCAGTGATGTTGTAAAACAATAAAACCTTACTTTTATCCTTTTCAAATTGTGTCGTACAGGTGCAGACTCACCTTGAGAATCCAACCAAGTACCACATTCAGCAGGCCCAGCGGCAGCAGGTAAAGCAGTACCTCTCTACCACTCTAGCAAATAAACATGCCAACCAAGCCCTGAGCTTGCCATGTCCAAACCAGCCTGGGGATCATGTCATGCCACCTGGGACGGGGAGCAGCGCGCCCAACAGCCCCATGGCTATGCTCACCCTCAACTCCAACTGTGAGAAAGAGGTAAGAACTCTGCTGTTCTGTGTTTTCAGTAAAACTGTGCTGTCGTCTGCTTTAATTAAGTTTTTTAGAACCATGCTTGCTCACCGTTAAGATGTTCTGTTTGTCTTTTTCTGTTCGTTGTGAAAATGTAACTGCTACCTCTGTGTCTGCCTGATTAATAGATATTTTTGGCAAAAAGCCCATGTCCCTCTAGCTTCCTCTTGTTTGAACTATTTTAGCTAGTTTATACTTACTAAAACTACATTTCTTGTTTCCCACCCTCTTGCTTGATGCACACAGTGAATAATTGACCTTTGGAGAATACAAAGCAGCTTTGTAAGCTGTAGCTTTCTGGAATAATGTTATTTATGGCTTGTTCGTCTAGAAAGTACAAAGAGCATAGCAAAAATTACTGAAAAAACACAAAGCTATTTTGAGATATTTTAGGTATTTTCATGGTAAAATTTGAGCGAGTCTCCTGCATAGCTGGAAGGTCAGATTATCCCAGCTAATATGCCCTAAAATGTTACTGATTGCTGTTCCAGTGCTGCAAATATAAGACTTCAATAGCCTATGTCTAGAAGTCCTTTGCAACCTTGTCTTAATCTTCAGTGGAAAAAACTGACTTACATGTGTGCTCAGGCTCCAAAGAAAAATGGTTGGGAAGATATTAAAAAATATAAGAATCATATCAGAATTTTTGTAGCATGAAAAGTAGGAGGCAGTTGTAGAGTTCCTCTTGTCCCCTCATTCCCCCTTCAAGCTTTTGTGCCAGATTTTTAGTACAGATGCATTCCATGAGCAAAATGTTACACAGCTTGGAGAAATAGTTATTACAGAACATATTTTGCACATGCAAGGGAAATACTTGTGCTCCATAGTTTTGAAAGAAATTAAAATGAGATATTTCCATCCTATTGTCCCAGCTGTACCCAAACACTTTTTTTTCTTGAGGATATTTACAGCTTCACTTTGCTGTGTCATCGGGGACATGTGTGCATGACACTATTTCATTCGTGCTCTTTTTGGGACTGAGACTGTGCCATGAACTCAGATGCTTTGCTTTTTCTTCTTCTCCTTTTTTTTTTTTTTTTTTTTTTTTTTTTTTTTTTTTTTTTTTATATCTGCAGGGATTTTATAAATTTGAAGAGCAAAGCAGGGTTGAGAGTGAGTGCCCGGCTCTGAATACACACTCACGAGCATCATGCATGCAGGTACTGGATGACACAGGAGGTGGAGCACAGGTCCCCTTTCTAATGAGCATGTTTCTTTCATGTTATGTTGAAAAATAAACTTACCCCACAGTGTCTTTAAGAAGTTGAATATAAAATATATTTAAGGTACAATACAGCAATGTTGTTTATTAGCATTTGTGTCAAAAGCCTGGGATGGAGAAAAGAAAAGGCTCATGCTGTTCTAGAACACTACTGTGTTCTAGCACAGTAATGCCATAGCAGAAGAACACATCAACCATTTAAGGTCTTGCATTAGGAAGGCTTTTCTGACTGGATTTTCCAAGACTGCATGGATATGGTTTTGCCCTGATAATCTGTAAGTCCACATTTCTATGCGTATCACACTCGTGTTTTAAAAAATTATATGAGAAGGCTTTAATCTATATGTGGTAATTCATCTTCAGTAATCACCCTTTTATATTTTCATTCTTTTTCTTAAAACTAAGGGGTTTTTATTTCTCACCAGAATCAGTAACAAGACTTTGGGTATGGGCTGTAACTGTTAGTTCCTTTCTTGCCCTCACTTCCAGTCAGTGTAATCTGTTGTGATCACACTTTCTGGAGCTGATAAAAAAATCCCATGTACCGCTACTTTTACCATCACCATTATGCATTGATTTTGTAGATCTCTGTCATTTAAGCTGCATTTTTATAGTGAGCAAAAAGGAAATAGTCCTGTCCTGAAATAGTCAATCCTGCAGGACAGTTTGGAGCACGTGTGTGGGTGCTGTGAGGGGCTGTTTCCTCCTGCCTGTGCAGGAGCTTATGGAGGCACCTTCCAGCCCAGCCCCTAAAATCAGCTCTGAGCTGCCCCTGGGTGGTGCTTCCTGGGAGGGTGTGTGAGGGACACAAATCCAATAGATTCTGCTGTCAGGGGCCAGCAGCAAATCTTTGCTCCCTCTCCTTCCCTGCAGCTATCCAGGGCTCAGCGTTCCTGCCTGTGCCCAGGTTTTGGTCCCATTTTATGGAGGGAAGGCAGCAGTGCTGCAGTGGGGAGAGGGAGTCGTGTCCTTAGAGTCACTTACTCCACAGGCAGCTTCCTCCTCCACTGCTGCAGGAGGAACAGGGTGTCTGTGGGCAGGTGGTGCAGGGTGACTGCTGGTGGGAGGAGGGGGTTGGACCACGAATCCTCAGCTCTGCCATGACCTGAGTATCCTGCCTGGACAGCAGGAGTCACAGCTGAGGGATTGCCCAGCTGCACAGGCACCTCTGCTGTGTGGCTGAAGTGCTTTGTCAGGCTCCTGTGTCCCAGTGATTCTGATAACTGTTCTGTTTCTCTTTGTCCACCTCTCTGCTACAGATGGATGATGTGATTGATGACATCATTAGCTTGGAGTCCAGTTATAATGAAGAAATCCTCGGCTTGGTGGACCCAGCCCTGCAAATGGCAAACACGGTACAATGGTCCTTTCCTTCTGGTTTCCCTGTTAAGTCTAACTGGTTTTCCTTGAGAGGAACCAAAACTGCAGCAGGACTTTTCTTCCTTGCAATTAAGCAGTTATTGCATTGTTCTACAGAGAGCAATTAGTTTTCCTTTGAAGAGTTAAAGGCGATGCAGTTGCAATGAAAAACATGAATTTAAAAATACAAGCTGGAGTCAGGTCAAGAGAATACAAAGGACAATTTTGCTTTTCTTATTTCCAAGTTAGTGATGAGAGGATTGCAACAGAGGAGTAAACTGTGCTACCAGGAGTAGCTCATTCCCACTGATATTGAAGATTGTCATGGACTTTATACTTGGCTTCAGAAAAGAAGGAGCCTCTGTCATCCCAGGTTCCTGAATGTTGTCATATTCAAGTAAGAAATTGTATGCCATGTGTTAGCATCCCTATCCAGAGACACTTTCTGTTATCTCTAACATCACAGCTTTAGCTCTGCCTGATTTCAAGTGGGGAGAAGTCCCCAGCTAGACGGCAGCAAAGATGTTACAGAATTTAACAGGAGAAAAAAAAAATTTCAAAAGCAATCTTCCAAACAAACAAAAGGGAAGGAAGAAATAAGGTTGAGCAAGGCAGGGGACGTGGGAAGCCTGTGATAAAAGCCAAGAACACAGAGGTGCAGAAGGCGCTGAGGGAAAGCGCAGGTGTCCTCCAAGTGGCTCTTTTGGTTTGGTTCACATTGCTTTGAGAATTAATATAATCATTCTTCTGGCATAATCTGATTTTGATCTTCTGTGGAGGGTAGCTCCAGTGAATTTTTTGCCTTAGGCTTAAGTGCTGTTAGATCTGGCTGAGTAGATGTCTGCCAGTGCTGGCGTCTGTTTCTGTTTCATCTGGTGCCAAAATTTACAGCTTACCACAGAGCATTGATTTTGTGGCATAGGTTTGCATTTGCTGACAGTAGTTGTCTGATGTCATGTTAACCTGGTCCTGTGCTCCCACAGATTCCCACAGCCCTCTCAGAGACGTGGTGGATGACGCAGGAAGCGGCCCACCAGCTTCCCTTTCTAAATGGTGCCCTTTGAGCACACAGGGAAATAGCTGCACGGTCCTGCTCGGGAGAAGAAATTTTCCTTTAATCTAGGATGACTTGCAAAGTGCAGCTGTCCTGGAATTTGAGAGAAAACCTCAAGAAGCTGACAAAAGATAGCTTTCAAAAAGTTAATCTGTTTATCAATTTTTTTTTTTTTTTTTCATTGAGGGGTGAGGTTCTTCGGGAGTCCCTTCTCTGAAGTTCCATTGGATTGGGACGCATTAATTCAGAAGGGGCTTGGATATCTTTATGCTTTGCTTCTTGTCTCATTTCACAGGGACCCCAGAGTGGCTCTTTGCTTCCAGACAGGGATGAAAGGATACTCTGCACTCTTTTGGTGCAAGGAGCCCCTGTAGTCAATGTTTAGGGTAGTCTGCATCCCTCCTGTGCTGTGCTGTGGTTGCTGCATGGCTAGAAGCCTTGTAAAGACTGCCTGATCCACATTTACTGTGGAATTTCAGAGTTTTCCCACTCTGTGTGGTGAAGTCTGAAAAATAAGGATATGAAACAGTGAAATTAAGACTTCTTTACTGATAAGTTTAAATAACTGGAGGAAAGAAGCATATTTCAGTCTCTGAATCAGCCTAGTACCAGTCCTGAAGAGATGGAAATTGAACCATGTTTTTCAACAATTGGTTTAGGGGAAAAAAATAACACAGACACTTTTCTTTTGGGACAGAATTTAGCTCTTAAAATATGAAACATTTTATTAATAAGGAATTAATGCCTACAGACTGACCTAAGTGGAGGTAGGAGAAATCAAGAGAGGAAATGGTCTCTAAAGAGACACAAGCTATAAATAGCTGTGCTGAGTCTGTGACAAAGGCAGTTGTTGTTCCATAACAAACAAAGAACAAAAGGACCAGTTTGTTACAGTTGGTAACAGTACTTAATTGATAAGCAAAATCAGAGATTTCTGTGCAGAGCAAGCTAAGGGAGTTTCCAAGTACCTTGAATTGAAAATGACCCATTGCAGTCAACTATTTGTGAGAGTGTTTGTCAGCTTTGATGTTTGGTGGAATAATATCTGTGGTGGAAAGTATCATAAAATGGTAACTAGTTTATAGAGGTTTTCTGCCTAGATGTCACCTGCTAATTGAATTAATGAGTAGTGTATAAAGTGCTCTTGTGGAGATGACAATTAATTCATCCAGCTAATCAACTCCAGCCAGAGCCTGGTGTGGAAAGCTCTGTGAATAGGTACAGCTCCACTTCTAAATGTGGCTTTCTTCTGGAATTTAAACTCCACAGTAGATGAGTTTTGTTACAGGGGCTGCTGCGTGTTCTTGTAGGTCAGGGAACATCACAATACATTGTGGGCTGCACAAGCTGGGGTGCAGAACCCATTCCAGTGTGTGCTGGTACCTTAGAAACAGCCTTGTTGATCACACAGCTGATGTCTCAGTGATTTTAGACAGAATGTGGGTGCTTGTTTTGTTGGACTAGTGGAGGAGAAATGAAAGCCTCAGACTCCCATGAATGTACACTATGATGAATCTGCAGTCATAATTACCATATTTCAAATTTCTGTTATATAAAAGCCATTATTAGGAAAAAAAAAAAAAAGAAGCAGATGCAAAGTGATAGGAAGATTTTAATTTGTTTTACTTGGTGTTTGTGGAATTTATGATGCCAAGACATTGAAATATGAAATCTCCCAAGTGAAAGCATTTTCAACCATGCCATTTCAATGAAGAGAACATGCTAAACTGGCATAAGCCACCCTTCCTTCATTTACTTTTTGGAAGAGTAAAGGTGGATGATCTGGCTGATGCTGTATTTAAATTCCTTCTTAGCCAGAAATAGCTAAGAAAGCTGTAAGGAAAACCATATTTAGGTTGGAAACATGCTAGAATTTGAAGAAGACAGGGAAGGAACTTCCTTAGCTCCAGAAAATTCCATGTCTTTCTCAAGTTTGAGATTCCAGCTTCCCTATGAAATGGCTGTGGAAGTTTTGACATTTTCCCATCTTGTACTTGAGGATGGTGGTGAAAGGCTCGACTGTCTTAGAGCCAAAATGTTTGCCAACAATGTTTATTTTTTCCCAGTTTCTTCAAATAAGAAACAATTGAAGTAAACGCCCAGGTGTCACTGCAATGGGTACATAATAAACTCCTTTTGGGCTTTTTTTGCCTCATTTAAGTCTAGTGGCTGCTTTTGTGTGCTCACCACACTGCTGTTTTGTGCATCTCAAACCAATACCCTCAGCACAGGGGTCCTCTGCCCTTTCCCAGTTCCCTAAACCCTGCACTAATGATTATTGGGTTTACCTCAGTCAACTGATTTTATTCCTCTGGGAGCTGTTACAAAATTGTGAACTGAGGATGTGCCTCATTTTAACTTATCTTTAGCTGCAGGTATTTTATGTGGCATGGCCCAGAGTGTTGCATGCACTTTATGTTTTTGGGAAGGAATTAGTGTAAGTTTGTAAGTTAGTCCCAGAGATGTGTCCTGCAGCCATCCTGGAGAAAAGACCTCTCAGGGACTCATGAGCATGGACCCTGTATAGGAAAATGTTACAACTGAAGCTTTGACCCGTGGAGTTTGGATGTTGGGGAAAGCTCAAAGAAAGGAGCTGATCAGTCTCTTTGCTCATGGATCACTGATTTAAGTGGAGATTGTTGGCATCTCCCTCCCCCTAATGTGAATTTCTCTGATAAGCATTCCTGTGGACAGCTTTAGCAGCCATGCCCATATGCATGTTCAGCAGTTGCTGCCTGTCTTCTCTGTCCCCTTTTGTGATCATTGCTCACACTGGTCCTGTTTACTGACATGGAAATCTGGCTCAGTGTTTGACACCTTTGGGGGGAAAAAAAATCAATCACAAACTGTTGTAACAGTCAGGGTCCATGTTGCAGTAAGGAAAGCAGCTCGGTGTTCTCCACGTTTCATTACAACCTGACTGTTTTACCCAGGCTTTGAGATGCCAGTTTTGAGATTTCTAACAAAAAATCTTTTTTATTTTTAAATTCCCTGAAGTTCCTAATTAGATTTCACATGTCTCATTATGAACTTCAAGTCCTTGGGCTACAAACAAGGTCTTTGTGCTCTCCCCATGCTTAGGAGCATGAATAGTTCCAGCACATCCAAGTCAGAAGGGTGTGTGACGCTGTTGCTGTGTCGGTGTTAGGGGTGTGTTTGGGGGACCCAAAGACACAAGGGTCAGCCTTGTAGAGCAGTAAGATTGAGTGATCACCCTGGCACTAATGTGGGCAGGTCACAACCAGCACAGCTGTGACCTGAGCAGCATAATTAGAGCTTCCTTTTGTTTCTTTTTCAATAAGGCTGACTCATAGTGAGAATTCAGTTACATTTACTCCTCTGTCTCTTCAAGTTTGAGTCAGGGGACTTTGATTTTGTAGTTGGCCATTATCTGTTCTCAACAACCATCAGCATGGTTTCTAGCTGTTGGTATTTTACATATCCACTCCTGTTTAATCTGCTTCCATATGGCAGAGAAATTTTCTTAGGTCCCAGTCTGGCAAGGCCCATCAGTAGGAGGTTAATAGTCCTGGCTGTGACTCACTGCATTGTATTCATCAGCATTATTTACATGGGTGTAAAGTTAATACCTACTCTAATCTCTGCAGGATCAGTGTCTTGGAGGGATTGGTTTTCTTTGCAGCAGTGATGATTAGTGTTGCCACTCAGATAAGATACCTGAGTGTTTTATACCTGTCTTTTCAAAACCAAATAAGAGATGGGTAAAATAATCCACTCAGGATAATTGCAAGCTTCTTTAAATATGTTTCAATATAAAGGGATAGCTTTGATAGATCTTGTTGAAATACTGTCCTATTTCTGTATAAATCTACTTGTTTAAATACCTGAATAAACACAGCAGAGTGAACAAGTAATTGAGGAAACTTACTGTAAAAATAATCTTCCTCCTACTGGTGTGCATTTTTGTTATGTAAGGCGAAAAACAAAGTAAACTGAAATGTTTTCTGTGTAGGTAGCTTTCAAATCACATGAAAAATGTGATTAATTAATACAGTGTTCTTCTTCCAGCATGTGACAACTTGCAAAGTGCTTCCACTCACGTATCCCTGGAAAAAGAGGGGAGGTTTCTCTGGGAGAGTTCTGTAGGCTCTTTCAGATATGAGAAAAGTTTAAGGGATATAGATGTAATAGTATTAGTGAAAAATAAGGAGCAACAGTGCAGCAATATCATCAGCATTTACCTCTTCTATTACCTCTTAGTATTTTAAATCTGTATACTTTTGAGGAGAGAGAACAGAATTTTCTCAGTGTAGATGTTTTATCTGTCATGCCCATGAATATCTGGATTTTGCTGACCTTCTTGCACATTCTGTTTGCACATGGAAAAGAGCACAGTTTACTTAGCATATCCTGACTCTGTTCTTCTGTACAAAGGCATTCATAAAGGCAAACCAAATGATCCTTTTCCTTGTTTATCTTTTCCAGTTGCCTGTGTCTGGCAATTTGATTGACCTTTATGGCAACCAAAGCATGCCTCCTCCAGGACTAAACATCAGCAACTCATGTCCAGCTAATCTTCCTAATATAAAAAGGGAGCTCACAGGTAAATACATCTAAAATACGACCTTGGAGTAATAGTGTCATTTGAATTCAGGTGATACTGGACATAATTTCTGTTATAAGAAAGAGTATGTGGGTGAACAGTTACTTTCAGCCTGTGTTCATGTGTGGGCACGTGTGTGTTCACTGTCACAAGTTCATATAAAGTCCTTAATTGTTACAGTCACACCTGCACTGTCTTGTGTTCCAGGATGCTTCCATGCATCTTTTCCAGAGCTTTTTTCTAGTTTGGGCTTACTGTTTGCTCTGTCAACACCAAACTTTAACAACTTCACATCTAGAGTCTCTGTGGGATTCATGTCACAGAGGAATGATACACATTGGGGCTTTACTTCAGTAGGGGAGGGCATTAATGAACAAATAATCTGTTATGATGTGAAGTCTGGGCATGTAGATCCTTTAAAATGTAAAATTAGGCACTTGGGGGATTGGAATTTGATGATCTTTAAGGTCCCTTCCTACCCAAGCCATTCTATGATTCCATGAATATGCATCACCAAGTTAAGATGAAAATTAAATGTTCCTTAAAATTTTATGCCAGTTTCTGCAGCAATGCTCTGAACAAGCTGTGGGAGGCAGGGGCCGGAGAGTGGGACACTAAAAACCTCTTTTTCTCAAGCACATGTGTACAGGAGCAAGTAATAACTAACTGAGGATAGTTTGAAGCAAGTAATAGTTTTCATATTCACAGGCATGTTTTATTTCTGCTCACTTGTAAGGATATAACCACACATAGAGTGCATACACCAAGTATGGTTGTCTGTAGGCTGAACAAATGGAGGTCCACTCTAGAACTGATGGAAAAATCATATTAATGCCCAGAAATGCCTATTCTTAAGCCCAGCAGAGAGTCACTGACCATGCAGTAGGGTAGGGGCTTGGTTTCTTTCTTGTCTGTCATCTTTCTGGGTTTCTGTTGTGAAAACTCACAGGCTGACTCAGTTGCAAAGCAGGTTCTGGGCAGGAATTAAAAGTTTAAGCAGAGTAGTTTTAATAGGCCAGGAGGAAATGCCACCTCTCTGAGCCAGCAGATATTTGCATTTGTAGGACAGCAAAGAATTTGAACTCAGCACCAGAAAGAGACACAGAGCACACAATGATTTGTGGCTGCTAGAAAAAGCAAAGCTTGTACAGAGATGGAACTGTGCAAGAGGAGGGTGGGAAGGGAGGAGGGCTACTCAAAGTCCTGCATTACAGGCAGTTTTGTTGCTCCAAGTATAGAAAGTTCTAGGTGCTGTAGGCTGCAAACTCAGCCCAACTTGGATGTGCAGACGGGTGGATTTGCTGCAGGTGCTTGTGTCGGGCTTCAGGCCAAGAAGGCAGAAAGAGAGGGGAAATTGTGAGTGAAGTGGTCTTATGGAAGTCCTCAATACATCAAATACATCAAAAAGAACTGAAATAAGTTTAATGTCTATATTCTTTGCTTACCTGTACACAGAATTAATTTAGGTGGTGAGTCTTTTTCTGATAGTAACGAAGTAATACAGGAAAGAAACTTATTGGCTACAGTGAGGGATTATTTTCACAATGGAATGTGTGATAAAAGATGATGCATTCATTGCTCCTCACTGACTTACTGTGGAACTGCAAAGTGCTTGCTGGTTTGGGGATTTTAATGCAATGGGACAAGGATTAATGACCTCACCTTTTAAAAAATGAAAAGGGGTAGGGCAAAGATAAAATACTTGAAATTGCTTGAGAAACTTAGGACCAAATTAGAACTGAAAAGAAGAAATTTAGTTGTGCTGTTGCCTGAACTGTTGCATGCTGAAGTTAATAATTATATTATTATTCTAGAATATAATAGCAATAATAATAACAGAATAATAAAAAATAGATAATAAGTGTGTGGGGCAAGGTGAAGGGCAGTTCTGAGTTGAGGAGACAAGTTCTGTGCAACATGGCTGCCATTACTTTCCTTTTTGCTTTTCCCAAAGCAAGAACCATTGTTTTCCAACTTTATTGCTAAGAAAGGTGTTGAATTTTTCACCTTTTTTTTGTTTTGTTTTTTTTTTTCTTCATATAATAGAAACAGTTAGTGTAGCTGGAAAATACACTATTCTAACAAGTCACTTAAGTTATCCCTTGAGTGCTGTGGTGGTGTGTGTACACGTGCCACAGAAGGATGTAGCCTTAATTTGGGTGAGCAGAGCCTGTGAGTCCTGGCTGTGTCACATCCTGAGCAGGCAGCAATGCCCTAAGCATGCTGCTCCTCTGGTTCAGCTCCCGTGGGATACGTGTGCACACGTGGGAGAAGGTATGCTGGATTTCAGCACTTTGTTGTCCTCAAATCCCTTGCTGAGTCAGGGCCTCCGTGGGAAACGTTCCCATCATGGGAGTCACTCTGGGAAGTGTGGGAAGAGATGCTCCACAGGTGCAGAGGTGAAGCTCAGTCCCAGCCTTGTGTTTTGGCATCCACAAGCCCTTCTTGCTGCTTGGAATGGGGGTAATGATTGGTGTGACAAATATCCATCAGGCTTCCTGTGCAGATATTTCACAGGCTGAAACGCTGTGATTGAATTATTTTAATTCTAATTTAAATTATTTTAAAATTAGAATTATTTTAATTCTAATTTAATTACCTCATTCACATGCACAGCATGTATTTTTCCTACAGAGTCGGAAGCGAGAGCGTTGGCTAAAGAGAGGCAAAAGAAAGACAATCACAACTTGAGTAAGTTTTGGTTCCTCACATTTTGCACCAATTCTTGGAATGATTTTGGGTATTTAATGTTCAAATACTGATGTTTTAAATCTGGATGAGGTACTGCACATAGTATAAAGCACTACATCATTGTGTTATGCCCATAGATCAAACGTCTCAAATTCTTATGAAATGTGTCCTTAAATCTACTATTGAATTTTAACTCTATTTATTTTCAATAAACCAAGTGAATGAGTGGTTGTTATCAATGGAATTGCTGGGTTCAACATGTGACCCAATTACTTTTAACAAATCCACCTTGCACAATTTTGCTTTTTTAATTTTAATTTTTTTTTTAATATTAGATACGTGGTCGGTTTGTGACTTTACACAACAATGTGGGTCCTCAGTATGGCAATTGTATACATTTCCTTTTTGAAAGGAGCTTGTATTTCCAAGTTGGAAAAAAAGTGTTTTAAAATAATGAGCATCTTATGACTTAATAAAGGATCCATAAATTTTCTTTTTATACATTATAGTAGTAGAAACTAGGAACTGTTTCATGCCTTGAGCCTCTCAGAAGCCTTTTCCATAGCATGAAAAGGTAATGCAGGAAAATTGATATTTAAATTTGACTTTTGGATCCTCAAAGTGTTGGAAGACTACTTCCAACATGGAAGTAGTGGAAGACAAGGTGGAAGACATGGAAGACTACTTGAAAAAAGAGACTGTGCCTTTTGTCCTTTTTTCTTCTGTGGGATTTCCTTGAGCATCTAAATATTTTTCTCTGAATTTGTCTGTGATCCTTATCCCTTTGCTTCTCAGTCATTCTGATTTTTAGTCTCAATTAAACTCTGCAGTCCCAAAATTTACAGTATAGACAGAACTTCTGTCTTAGTGTGCCCATATGTAGGAGAACAAAATAAATTATTACTGGATTTTAAGCTTCAGGCAAACATTTCAGTGGTGCTTAAAGAAATCTTTGATAAAACACTTGATAAGTTGTGATTAAGTGTGAATATTACTTGTAACATTTGTGCTATTTTTCCTGAAGTTGAAAGAAGAAGAAGATTTAATATTAATGATCGTATAAAAGAACTGGGCACCTTGATACCCAAGTCAAATGACCCGTAAGTACAGCATGCCCAGGGAGCCTGTGGGAGGGAGGAGGTCAAAAACCCCCCAAATTCCTATGTTTTCTACTTGCTCTTAGCACTCTGTGACAGAAGAAATGCTTGAAAGGTTCCATTATATTTTTTGAAGATTTTTTTTAAGGGGTTAATTTTTCCCCTTTTGGAACCTGCTTGTGTTTGTATTAATTAGATGATTTTTGTCTCAAAGCTGGGCTTGGTGCTGGGAGTGACTGACTGCCTTACCAGAGCTGTGAGGATGGGAAACCTTCTGCTGGTCTGGCTGCTTAGATGGCTGCATGTCTTGCTAAATGATTAATTAATTAGATGTTACAGCTTGACAAGATAGAACTGGTCCCTGTTTCAGTGAAAATGGAGAGCAGTTTATCTGGGAAGCCATCCATTCCCCTTCCCTCCAAGGGAAAAAAAGAAGGGAAATAAAGAGCATAACTCTGTGCTTGTTCACTGATCATTTGTCAGTGTTTGCTGTAATTTCCCAGATGTTCTTTGTGATAATTCTACAATGATTTTGCTGCTTTTAGCTTGTATATACACTTTCTCAATGCTGATTCAGTAGCAAGGAACCTTCCTTGCTCTGGAGTTTGAAAGTCCACTTAAATCTGAATCAATGCCCCGTGATGATTTTGGGGACGTTTTCCAGTATTTTGAGGCACTTGCTCCTGGAGCAACTTCACAGCTACTCTGCAGAGAGGCTCTGCAGCCTCCTTCAAGGCCAGCAAGACAATATGCCTCAGTACCAACCTCCAGGACAGGCAGATCTTTGCACTGACAGTCTGCAGTAAGATGTTTTTTGCCCATTTAGAGACAGTAAGATGATGTGAGGAGATGGTGATGCAGCAGCCTCTCTCTCTCTCTCTGTCTGAAGCAAACGTGCTTCCCAAGGGCTGTGCTCCAGCCCCCTCTAGTGCACTGCAAACGCCTTCTGTATCCACAAACTCCCAATAAAGAGCAGCTGGGTGTTATGTCTGGAGAAGGTGCAGTCACAGGTACAAGTATGAAGGGAACAGCTGTGAAACAGAGCCTTAGCTTGTCCTTTTGTGTCGTTCCAAAGTGACATGCGCTGGAACAAGGGAACGATCCTGAAGGCGTCGGTGGATTACATCCGCAAGCTGCAGAGGGAACAGCAGCGCACCAAGGAGCTGGAGAACAGGCAGAAGAAGCTGGAACATGCCAACAGGCACCTGCTGCTCAGAATACAGGTTTGCTGAGAAATGAGCTGCAAATGCTCTTGGTGTTGCAGCGTGTGATTGCAAATAGTGGTGGCTTGTGGCGTGTGAGTTAGAAGGAACCGGCGTTGGAATTAACAGTGGGCAGTGCTGAGATATCTGCAGAGATTTTTCCAGGAAAAGTCAAAGATATCTTAGTTAAAAAAAGAAAATAGAGTCCTAACACTCTAGTAAAAGCACTTATGAGTGGTCTGTTTTTGTTCTACCATGGCCAACGCTAGTTCCAGACCATACCATCAAAAAGATTTATATGGTAATACATTCTCCTGTTTGCCGGGCCGAAGGCTTTGGGACTTCATGTATCATGTAGTTGTTGATGGTCACGAAATTAAGTTCAGCTGTTTGAGAGTCTTCCCTGCTGCTTGCAGTCTGTAGGACTGTACAACTGTTCTCCTCAGCACTGAAAAGCAGTAGGTGGCATGAATATGTTTTCTCTGTGGGTTGTTGCCTTGTTAGATTCACCCAGGTTCCCCGTGTTCTGAGCTACACAGAAATTTAAGGGTGAAAACTCCATTTCTGTAACTAATTCCTTTGTCTTCACCTCAAGCTGGACAGGAAACCTTAACCTTGAGGCCAACACAGGTTTTTTTTTTTCTGGATAGCCACCTCTCTCTATAGAAGGTTAATTAAAGAAGTGTACCAGAACTGGGTGTAAGAACATGGAACATGGAGACAGTGATATTCCAGATATCCTCATGTTGCTGCTCCCCTGCAGCACAAACAGCTGAGCTCTGCATGCAGCTGCAGCCTGCCAGGAGACCCCTCAACAGCCCAGCTAATCCACCAGGGAGATAATGAAGCTGCAAATACCTGAAAGTCAAGTGTGGAAGTAAACAGCTTTAAAATAGAACAGGTCAAGTTGAGCCTCAGAGCAGTTTTGTACTTGGTTGAGCAATCTGCTGCTAGAATGAGATGATAAAAACACAGAAGCCTTCTGCAGAGCAGCATCAAGCAGTGTTGTTTCAAAGCTAAGTGAGATCACTTCTTAAACATCTTTCATCTTGCTTTGTATTACCCATCTGCTCTAGCTCCTTCAATCAAAATACCATAAAACTCAGACCCTTGAATAACAGGCCATACATTGGCAGCAAATAACCTCAAGTGTGTATTTTCCCCTTTTGTGTTCATTCTGATTAATCATGGAATAAGGAACTCCTGGTTCTGGCACGTTAGCTGATGGAAGAAGTGCTTGCTCATTCCACCTTCTCCTCTGATCTTGCAGTGTGCCATTACAAGCTTGTTTTAGCCTGGAAATGATGGAAAAGGATAATAATCAGCCTTAGTGACAGGAATATCCAGAAACAGCACAATCACAACAGAGATTGTGATTGCCTAATATAATGCAGAAGTAGAAGCAAAATGTCTCTTTTACTGATGTGTTTGTGAGAGAGCATTTTTGTATGATTAAATGTGAAGGTGGGATTTAAACTTCTCATGGAAATTTGAAGAATCCTGGCTCTGTGTGAAGTCTGAAACCTTCCTGTGACTTCCTTGTGATTTTTCTGCCCAGGAATAGTGTTGCTGCTCAGTTTTGATTGACCTCTTCCAGTTCTGCCAGACTTGTAGAGTGAGAAATGTCCCCTCAAGAGTCTCAGCAGGGATTGATAAGGATCACACAGACATGCTGTGCCTTCACATATGACTTTTTAAAAATTACTAAAAACACATGCTTCTGCTAGTTTTTTTTTTTTCCCTATTTTTAAATGTTTTCCTCACCCTACCTGATGCCAAACCTGCCTATCCTGGCACTGGTTTGAGAAGAAGCCCGAGGGGAACATGTCTGTGCTGCAGGGTGCTGGGTTTTGGCTCTGGTGTAGGTGCTGAGGAGGAGTGTGAATGGCCTGTGTGGGATGGTGTTCACCCACCTCTTCAAGACTCTGCTGTTCAGGTGAAAGTCTGCAGGGCTGGAGTGTGCAAGGTACAAGCACTTGTCACTATGGGAAAGGGAGGAAATGTGTACAGGAGAAGGAAACTGGAAGCTGCAAGATGAGCATAAGATGACAGATTTTATTTCCAGATTTTCTTTTAATTTGCCCCCTATTCTTCTTCACAGGAACTTGAGATGCAAGCCCGGGCACACGGACTGTCCCTTGTCCCATCTACAGGCCTTTGCTCCCCTGACATGGTCAACAGGGTCATCAAACAGGAGCCTGTGCTGGACAACTGCACCCAAGACATGATGCCACACCACACAGACCTGTCCTGCACCACCACCCTGGACCTGACTGACGGCACCATCACCTTCAGCGACAACCTGGGGAACGTGACTGAACCAGCTGGCACTTATGGAGTTCCTGCCAAAATGGGATCCAAACTGGAAGACATCCTGATGGACGATACCCTGTCCCCCGTGGGAGTGACTGACCCACTACTCTCCTCTGTGTCTCCTGGGGCATCAAAGACGAGTAGCAGGAGGAGCAGCGTGAGCATGGAGGACACTGACCATGCTTGTTAGCGTCTGTTGGCACACCTTTCATAAACTGCTTTGGTTCTTTGATCAGTAGATGAAATAATTTACCTTTTGTAGAATTTTTTTGATTTTTTTTTCCCCCTTGTGCTTCATCAGTGTGTGCGCGTGTGTGTATATATTATATATATAGAATTTTTTTTAGATTTTTTTGTGAAGAAACTTGTATATTCTATTTTAAAACTACCAATGCCTCCAAAATATTGTACAGCATTATGTACAGAATCTGTGAACTGGATTCGCCAAGAACTTTGAACTGGTCAAATCTACTCAAAGCAATAGAATTACAGATGAAGAGTCTGTTTCTACTGGGGGGGAGGGGGCAATTGTAGGATTGTAAATGCAACCTATTTACTTGGAAACAAAATGTAAAGTTTAAGAATGTAAAGAAACAACAACAACAAAAAGAGTCCAATTTGTAATTGTATTAATTGAATAGTGCTGCCTTAAAGATACAGTGTCCCTCAAATGTTGGTCTTACATGACAAGTGTTTAGGGAAAATACCCACTTGACTTCACTCAGAAAACAAACTAAACCCAAGTGTTAAGACATCCTGATTGTGTTGATTGTGATGTAAAATGCTGTTGCTGAAACTGCAGGGAGATGTGAGTGTCTCAGAGTGTTGTTTAATTTTACTCTGAGCTGATTTGGGTTTTCCTTTTGATCATGGTTCAAGTTTTTCCTCTTAAATTTTTATTTTGTTTTGTGACACACATGGATGGCTTTGCCAATGGCAAACCAAGCAGGAGCACTGTAAGTTGGGATACACTCTTTGGACAAAAAAAAAAAATTATGCATATTATCAGCTGGGCACATTATGTTGTACATATCTAATTGGCTTTATTTTTTTTTTTTAATTGCATTGTACAGTTTCTTTTGATTTGCATGGATTCCTTAGTTCTCCTCAACTTTTTGTTTTAAATTTATTTGTATTTCATTTGTAAGATTTTTGCCTCTTAATATTGCAGCGATTTTTTGACATTTTTAAAACTCATTGGAAGTTTTCTGCGTTCTTTGTAAACACTTGAAAGGAAGCTTTTATGCAGGGTTCTGTGTTTTAAGAGAGATTTTGAGAATATTTTGTATATTACAGTCTCACTTTGAAAATGTTTTTAAACGCATTTAAGGTAGAGTAAAAATTTAGATTAGGTAATAAAACAACTCTGTAGAGAAACTGAACTTACATATTTATTTTTAGTGATACAGAAAAAAAGTAGTAATATGCTTGGAAACATAACTATGTAGTTAATATACCCGTTAGAGCAATTCGTGTTCTATTTCAGCACTGGGGCTGACATAAGAGAAAAAAAAAAAACAACAAAAAAAAAAAGAGTAAATTACTGTATCTGCAAATAACTGTTACTTGATAACAATGTTATTAATTTTTAACATGCAACCATGTTGTAAAAGTAGTTTGGTGCATTATCTACTCAAGTGTAGTCCTATGCAATAACGGTAGTTTTCCTTGTATTATATCCAGCCTAGGTGTTCCCTGGAGGTGACAGGTGGTGTTCCGAGCTAGACGGAGGGAATGGAATTCTCCACAGCAGCCTACAGCTGACTGGCAGGCGTAGCTCGTTCAGAATGAAGTGCCTTAAACTCTAGTTGTAGTCTTCCTCGACTAGCACTGACTGAAGTGTGGCATAGACAGAGCTTTAGGGTGGTGGTGTATAGGGCATTGGGGTGCAGCATGGTGCCTACGGATAGAAAAGCAGAGCTTCCCTTTCTCCTTTGTGCTACACTGGAAATTACATAGGATGAGTGCAACGGTGAGTAACTTGAGTGCCAGTTTGGCCAGCTTTCCAAGAAAACCTTGGGCTCAGCAGGTGGTGTTCAGAAACCAAATGTGAACTGGGTAGGATGGGGTGGCTGGGGATAGTGATGGGAGTTCCCACAGTGCAGCTCGCTGAGCCCATTCCCAGACATTTCTCCAGGAGGGCTCCCTGCTCTGGCATGGAGGGGAAGGGCTCCTGGTGTCCCCTGCCTGGCACTGCTGCTCTGGCATGGAGGGAAAGGGCTCCTGGTGTCCCCTGCCTGGCACTGCTGCTCTGGCATGGAGNGGAAATTACATAGGATGAGTGCAACGGTGAGTAACTTGAGTGCCAGTTTGGCCAGCTTTCCAAGAAAACCTTGGGCTCAGCAGGTGGTGTTCAGAAACCAAATGTGAACTGGGTAGGATGGGGTGGCTGGGGATAGTGATGGGAGTTCCCACAGTGCAGCTCGCTGAGCCCATTCCCAGACATTTCTCCAGGAGGGCTCCCTGCTCTGGCATGGAGGGGAAGGGCTCCTGGTGTCCCCTGCCTGGCACTGCTGCTCTGGCATGGAGGGAAAGGGCTCCTGGTGTCCCCTGCCTGGCACTGCTGCTCTGGCATGGAGGGGAAGGGCTCCTGGTGTCCCCTTCTTAGCACCTGTGTCCCCAGCACAGGGGGCCTGGGCTCTGCAGGGCTGTGGAACTCGGGGTCTGTGTTCCTGTCACTCCTCCTGTGGCTGTGTCCAGCCCCCCCTTCCTGCTTGAGCCACCAGCGATGTGGTAGTGTTGATGCAACCACGGGGTTGTGGCTTTTTTTCTTTCTTTTGTAGTTCTTGAAGGAGGAGCTGCAATTGGGTTGTAATGATGCCTCTCCCCCTCACCCCAGACAGCTTTTGGGAATATGTCTTTCCTAGGGTAGAGAAGCTCTGGCCCAGACAGAAGCTCCTGGACCCAGGAGGCTGCAGGATGTGCTGTGGTCACCGTGGTCTTGGGGCAGGAAATACCCCCTGCAAGGCAGCTGTGCCATTGCTCTGAGTCAAATGTGGGGGTACAGGCTTCTGGTGCTGCTGTTTGGCTGGGGTGGCAGGTAGTAAAATCTGTAAAAAAATGGTTGTAGCTGTAACACAGGGCTGTGTTGCCCTTCCCCAAAAAATGGGGCAGCTCTGCAGTGTTGGTACAACAAATCAGGGTGTGCATGCTGGAGTGTAGTAGCTGAGAACCACTGAATGTATTGAATGAGGCTTTTGGTTCGGTGCCTGCCCTGGGCATTCAGAAATTCAAGTCTAGACTGTGGTATATGAATATTTTTCAAGTTTATGTGAAACCACTGGTACTCTCTGACAGCCATGACTTCTGTTTTTTGGCTGCGTGGAGGTGAGTTAGGATTCAAGGCCAACCATTCCATCAAGAGCTGGATTCCTTGGCAGAAGTCTCTGTGGCTGCAGCAGCAGCTGTGTTGTGTGCTCCCATACCTTGTGTTTTCTGGGGTAACACATAACTTGGCCGTGCTCTGCTCACTCTTCCCCCCGTGTTTCCTTAGGTGACAGCCCTCCTCTGAGCCTGCCCACCCTTGGAATGGTGACACTGCAGTGGGGACACCTCTAGGAGACACAGACCCCCAGTGGGTGCTAATGGGAGGTGCCTTTGCCCGTTGGAGCGTGGTGGAGGGTGTGGCTGTGACATTTTGGAGGGGTTGGTGGCAGAGGGCAGAGGCAGCAGTCACAGGCATGGTTTGGCACGGGCTAGGTGGAGTGGGATGGACAGAAGCTGTTGCCCGGTGTGGTGACGGTGGCGTGTGTGACGCTGGGCAGCGGTGGCTTCCCTGAGCAGCCGGGTGGGGAACCGACCAATTCTCACTTGGCCAAAGCCGTGCCACAGGCAGGGACCTGCAGAGTACCTTGAAGTTCTTCCTTACTGCTTTTGGCCTATAAAGCAATATTTAACTCTTACAACCTGTAAAAGCAAAAAGAAGGTACATAAGGAAAGCACAAAGCACAAAATAATGCACTTACATTTATGTTGTTTGACATAAAATGCACTGGGGGGGAAGCTGATGTTGATAATAGTATAAATACCTATATTTCTTGAAAAAGTGACATTAATTACTGCCTCTTGCTATGATGCTTGGTACTGTAATGTTGATATTCATCTGCTGTTGACTGCAGCAATAATTTGTGTATGGTCCATAGCACTGTAAATTATGGATCAATATTAATGTATCCAATGAAATAATTTGAACTGTTGTTCTTGATAGATGGATTAAAGCATTTGGTTTTTCACATACATCTGTGTAAGTCACTCGTTTTCCATGTGAGTGGATCTTGTTTTCCTGTGCATTTGAAGTCCCTGCAGTGCTTCTGTGTCTGTGACTTGGTCATGGATGTGTCCATGTCCCTAACCTGGTGTTGGTTGGCATCCTTGGTTCCACCAGAGCTGTCCAGTCATGTTTGTGTGGCAATCACACAGGGGAATGAAGCTGCAGACCAGACCCCACCTGGAATTTGCAGGTCCATGCCAAAATGGAAAGACCCAGAGCTTTTTGTCCAGAGTAAGGAATAAAACAGGTGGTTTTATTTAACACAGCCCCCTCCCATGGGCTCTTGTCATTTGCCTCCCATCCTCCCTGCCCCTTGGAGCTCATCAGGTGCCCTGTGAGGCCTTGGGCTACCTGCCCCCCTTTGCCCTGCTGTCACTACTGCACTGCTGTCCCCAGCAGTCCTGAGCACCTCACCCCCTTCTCCAGCTGACCTGTGCATGGTAGGATCCCCATCCCCTCTCTCCACTCAAACCTCCTCTCAGCCAACATGCAAACAGCTGCTTCTGGCTTCTGCTGGTGAGGAACCAGCTGCAGTCTTGTTGTGTCTTCCCATCTTCATTATTTCTCCTGTCTCTGTTGCTCTCATCCCTTCTGGTCTTGTTCTTCAACAGCCTTTTGCTTCCTGTGCTCACAGCATTGAGTTCCTGCTCTCTGTGGACCTTGCTGCAGCAGCTTTGGGGGTTATTGAGTGTTGTCTCAGGGGGCTTGAGCCCTGAGTGTAAACAGGAGTATTGAATTTGACCAGTGTCTTGAAAGTCTGATACCTATTAGAGTAGAAAATACCTAATTCAGTTGGATTAAAAGTTACTAGCTCGATTTAAAAACCAACGCAACAAAAAATGCCTGACTCTGCTAGAACTACAGCTGAACAGCTCCACTCCCTCTTTGTAGAAGATACTTGAGTGAAAGCTTGTGAGTGTTTCCAGCAGGTTTTGTAATGTAATTTCATAGTATTAGAATGTAGTAGTACTGCATTAGAAAATCTATTTATTGGCAGCCTAGGATGTAATTGCTATTTTGAGTTCTTAGATGTATTTTGACTTTGCTTTTGGTGGTCAGTTTTTTTTGGTTTTTTTTTTGTGGTCAGCTTGGAGTGAATTTCTTGCAGTGGGTGGCAGCACCTCAAGGTTTTGGCTGGGTTGGAGAACCCAGGAGGAGCAGAAGAACACCCATCATGGGGATGGATATTGGCACTAGATCTGTGTCAATAAAGGGCTGGTGGCAGGTCTGCTTAGAAGCTGTTCAGTTGTGTTGGACAAGCCTGAAAAATTCAGCGCAGGGTAAGAAAGTGGATTTTAAAATTGCAGGGGTGCCTGGTGTGATCTGTTTCGCTGGGAACCCCTGTGTCCAGCCTGGAGGATGCTGCAGGGCTCAGCTGTGTGGTGCGGTGACACAGCAGGACACTGCCACCGTGTCACCTCATCGTGCTTTCCTTCCCAGGAGACTTGGGAGCCCAGCAGCCCCTGATGGCAGGGGCAGGTGGTGATGGCTCTGCCTTGGTGGGTTCAGCAGTGCTGCTCCTTCTGCTCTCACGTCTGGGAGGTGTCCCACCACTGAAAGTTGTCCTACACTGTTGCTCCAGCTCCTTTGAAATACACTTAAAATTGCAGGGGAATGTTGTTTAAAATTGCAGGGGAATGGCTTGAAAAAGTGTTCCTGAGTTATTAAAATCAATGAGGCATGACAGGATGCTGGCTCACAAGCCACATGTGTGTTCACTGAGCAACACCATTGTCTTTGCCTGTGACCTGAGCTTCACCCTTCCTTCAAACTGCTCCTTTTCCAGCTCAGTTTCTGGGAGTGGTGCTCTTAACAGGAGCTGTGCTCTGGCATCATAGAGGTAAGTGATGGTTCCTGTGACAGACTCCTTTGTGTGAGCGCTGTCCAAGAGCCGTGCAAGGAAAGGAGAAAGCTGCTATGCTCAGCAGGAAGGGCCAGGGCATAAAAATATTTATATGCAATATTTATTGTGCAAAGCATGTAAATATCGATTGTTCTTTAATATACATATATGTATATATATATAAATGTCACCATGGGGTTGATGTTGATGTCCATATTGAGGATGCTGCCTCAAAGCAGGGTTTGGTGGATGGGGCACACGGCTCTGGGGGCTCTGGCTCTGCTGAAGCTCTTTGCCTGCTCTCTTGCTGTTCAGCAGCGCCTCTCCCGAGCTCCCTGCTCCCTCTGGCTTTCCTCCCGTGTGCCTGTGACAGCAGCAGGAGTTAGACTCGGATTGAAAGAGTGGGGAACAGCACACTCTTGTGGGGCTGTGTCCTTCCCAGCACAGACCCGCCGGGCGTGGATTCCTGTGCTCCATCCCAGCGGCTCCATCCTGGCAAACCCACCCTGCTCCAAGGCAGTTGTGATTTACTGATGTGTTTGCAGGTGGTTTTCTCTGAGTGCAGCGTGTCATTCACACCAGAGGTATCAGCTCCAGGCAGGCAGGCACGGAGCAGGGGAGCAGGTGTTGTATGAGGAACACTGGGCATTGCTCCTGTGTTCAGCACTGTTTCTTTAGCCACTTCAAACGGATTCAGTCAAAACCTTTTAATGTCTTCAAGACCTTTGGTCTGATCCTCATTTTACACTGAATACACTGAATGCTACTGTTCACTGGGCATGAGTGATTGCTGCTTAGATACTCCTTTATGCATTCCAGAACCACAGAATCATAGACTGGTTTGGGTTGGGACTTTAGTAATATTCCTCTTCTTTTTTTCCCTGCTGGAAAGCAGTTTATAGAGCAGGTTGTTGCAAAAGAAATTACTTCAGCACTTGTAAATAATAAAATAATTTCTTATTCTCTGACCACTAAAGTAATTTTGTTCAAACAAACCTATGAAGAACTTGCACTGCAAGGACCCAGCTGGGACTTTTTGCTTTTCTCTTTGGAGTATTGCCACATAAGAGAATAAGCAGAGATCTTAGGCCTAATATAATAGTTCTGTTTGAAAAAGCAGGAACTAAATCAAAGCTGAATAAATGGAAAAGAATTAAATTCATGCTAGACATAAAAAAAAAAAATGCACCTCAAACAATGAGGGGTATTTTAAAAAGTCACTGTTTTATTAATAATACTTTCCACCCCTTTCCCTTGATCTTTTGATGACAAGCCTGGCAAAGGCACTTTTTATCAGACACTGAAGCAATTCTGCTGCTGTCATGTGCCTTTCTTGATACACACATATTAGTCACGCAGCTGTTTTATGTTCTTTAGCATATTTTAATATATAATTAAAAATGTGCCTGTCTGCTACCAAGCAACCAAGCACGTCAGGGGCTGATTGTGTTCTGTCACCCACAGCAGAAGGGAGGGTAAAAAATAATAATAATCATGTGTTCACTTTTCAGTCCTAATTGTGCTTCAGCTCCTTGGATATGTTGTCACAGACACAACCACTGGCTTCTGAAGGCAGAGGAAAAGCCAGCATGGGGGAATGGCTGGCAGGTGACCCACAGCCAGGTCACTGTCACCAATAACACCTTGGTCCTGGATGCTGGGCTTTTAATGTGCTTTTGTGACTCTTTTTAGTTCAGTTCACCTCGACCCTGCTAAGCTGCAGCTTGGTTTTCCCTGGAAATGGAGTTCCAAATGCCTCTGGGCTCCTGAGAGTCTCTCCCAGGGCATTTAAGATAAGCAACTCAAGTTGATGTTTGTATTGTACCTCCTCCACAGAGGTAGATGGGAGTAGGACACTGTGCTGCAGGACACTGACTTGGGTGGGTGATAATCCTGTGCTTCATTTCTAGGTTCATTTCTAGGTTCATCTGGTGGGAAAAATGGCCCACACAGGTGCTGGAGAGGAGGAGGGCCATTTGTGAGTGTGTCCAGATGATCACTGTAAGCACAACATTAAATGGCTCTCAGCACCTTTGCCCCTCAGATTGCTGTCCCTGAGGCTCTCTTATGCTCCCAAAAGGTTGGGGTCATTGAATATTTCAGGTTGGAAGAGACCACAGTGGGCCATCTAGTCCAACCTCCCTTCTTGATCAGGGTCATCCCAGAGCACAGGATTGTGTCCAGACAGTTCTGGAATACCCCCAGTGAGGGAGACTCCACACCCTCTCTGGACAGTCTGCTCCAGTGCACAGTCACTGCACAGCAAAGAAGTTCTTCCTCAAGTTCAGGTGGAACTTCTCTGCA
This sequence comes from Urocynchramus pylzowi, assembly GCA_013397555.1. Classification (NCBI taxonomy): domain Eukaryota; kingdom Metazoa; phylum Chordata; class Aves; order Passeriformes; family Fringillidae; genus Urocynchramus; species Urocynchramus pylzowi. The sequence goes on along the minus strand of VZRH01000299.1, from coordinate 739,045 downwards.
TCAATTTCTGCCTGTGTCCTCTTGTCCTATGGCTGGGCACCACTGAGCAGAGCCTGGTCCATCCTCTGGCTCCTTCCTTCAGACACTCATGGGCCCTCACCTGCTCTCCTGTTGCACTGTCCTGTCTGCTCTAGCAGAGCTGGTGGTGCTGGTGGATCCCTGAGAGAAGCAGTGATGCTCTCCCCACACAGTGGCTGCTGTCAGAAACCCACTGAATGAGCCTGTGTTTGATGCTCTGGAAAAAGGAGACAAGTTCACGGATATCCTCAGCCCCAGCTTATTTAACTCTGGGAATTATGGGTTTATCTTTAAGAAGTTGTGACTCTGAGGATGTGCTCTAAAGCTCCTTGGTAAGGTGGTACCATCTGTGTGAAACCCTGTCCTGAAACTGGAGAGATGCACTGCTCTGGAGCAGGCTGAGCAGGGCTTTCTGTGTAGTTTTAAGCACCTCTTCTCCAGGCTCAAGAGGAAAAGGGATTTATTATGTCAGCTCTATGCCACACTTCTCCAGTCTCTCTCTCCCAAGCACACACAAAGGTACTCAGGCACACACTGTGGGCAGCAATGCAATCATTAGTTCAGAAGTTTTTCCATTTTAGTAGCTTTTATTACTTCAGCAAAACAGAAGCCAGCACATCAGCACAAACTGGTGTGGGACAAAAACACCAGGGGAAAAAACAAATAATGTTGTAAATAATTCAAAGGCTGTTTGTTGATTGCAATTCCTTTGATTGGACCTCCAGGGAGAAGGATGGCATTCCTTTTACGTTTTTCACCCTCAGCATCCATTATACAATCTGCTCAGAGTCTGCCAGGATCCTGAGATATGACACTGCAGCTGCTTGAAGATGATGAACTTGCTGGGAGATCTCTAATTTCTCTTGGTTTTCCCCAGCTGGCTTTATCTATCCAGGAAAGGCTGAGATGGGGAAGGAGCCAGGGTCTGACAGGCACGAGGAGCCCTGGGGCAGATGTGGGGACAGCAGGGGGTTCTGCAGTATTGCCAGGAGCCCAACTTTGTTCTTAGGCAGCAGTGCTGCAAACTGTGCCCTGCTTGTCACCCCGGTGGCTTGCAGGGGTAACAAAGTGAAACCACCACAAACATTTGGCAGCAAGAGGAGACTTGCCAGCATCTCCTCAGTATCTGAGAGTCCCAAGACAAAGGGCTGCCATCCTGCCAGGAGACAACCCCCACGTGCTCCACAGCAGCAATATTTACTGATCTGTGACTTGTGATGGTGCCTCTGATCAGAGTGTGTCAGTCCCTTATACTGGGTGCAAAGGCTGGCAAATCAGCTTCTTTGTTTTGCTCTTTTGAATGAGAGAAAACAAGAAAAACACCAAGAAGGAAACAATGACCAGTGAAGGTGATAATCTACGTGAAATATTTTATATAGCATAGAAATTTTGCATGGTGCCATACCATGGTCCATGAGTCAGCTACACCTGCTTGTGTCAGGGGTCCAAGCACAAGCAATGGTGGGACACCAGTGGCAAGAGCCATGGCAGTTACCAGCTTGGATTAACTAAATAAATGAATAATCCTGCTCCCTTTCCCTGAAAGAAGACCATTTGCTATGAACTATACTACTGGCACTCGGTGGTTTCACTTGTGAGTGATCATTTCCTCAGCAATAATAGATTCCCTTTCAAACGAAGCAATTGAAAAAGGCAAATCATGTCAGATGCCAACATTCTGCTTGTTCCACGCAGCTCTGGAGTATATGCACTGTCACAGGTGCTTCTGGGTTTATTTTGTTCAAAATTCAGTTCTGCCCACTACCTTACTGTGACAAACAGCTCAGGCTTGGGGCAGGACCGTCACCTTGGGCTTGCAGCTCTTCATCCAGCCCCATCTTGCAGTCCTTGACCCACAGCTCGTATGCTCTTTGCAGGATCTCTTCACTGGTGTCATTGAATATGTCTGGAAAATAAGAGTTGTAGTTAACAGGACACCCAGAGGAGGTTTTCCTACCTCCACACACTGACTGACTGTGGCAGAGTCACTCCAGTTTGTGAAGCCTTTTGTTTTGTGTGTAGAGACCGAGCTTCATGGAAATGGGGTGAAAAGGAGAGAGGTGCCAGAGATCACAACCTGGTCCCATTCATTGCTTCTGTGTTAGGGGCTGGTTGGCTTTTATTTTTAAATCTTATGAGTATTTCATCCCTGCTACTGAACAGATATTTAGTTTGCAAGTATTAGTTCTAGGCACAGTAAAAAATTAAATTTCTTTTGCCAAGGATATTTAACAAATCTTTTCAAGCAGAGGAATTGTTTTTCTCTTTTCCCCTTGCTGGCTTGTCTGCCAGAGCACTGCATTTCCTTTTGCAAAAGGAAATAAAGTGAATTGGTTAATCATAATGCAATTAATTAGACCTCAGTCCTTAACAGAGTTCTGGGGTTTGTACACAGGAGGGATCCCCTCTCTCCATGGGCTTACCAAGATGTGAAAAAGAGCACGAGAAATGCACAACTGCAAAGGGCAGAGCGCATTTCCCAGGCTGTCCCTGCTGGGGTCCCTCAGGCCGTACCTGCCACGCCGAGGCCGGTGGGCAGGGGCATCCGTGGCTGTCCCCCGCTGTGCTTGAGGCGCTCCCTCAGCGCTCTCTGGATGAGGGCCCAGCTGCAGCCGCTGTGCCAGACCGGCAGCTCCAGGCCCCGCATGCACTGCAGGATCTGCTCCTTCTCCCCGGCGTCCAGGAGCCCGCGCGCGTGGGCCACGTACGTCATGAATGCCATGTCGATGTTCACAGCTTCCCCGTGCATCAGCGACGGCAAAACCCTCTGCAGCACGGCAAAGGTGGGTGGCAGAACAGGTTTGGGGTGGCAGATAGGAAACAAGTGGGGTTTACTGCTAAAAGTGTCCCTGCAAATCGACATTTGACTCACCGCCGTTGCTGGATGTTGGCATCTTGTGATTTATGGGTTGCTAGGATGATCTGTTTTACACGTGATTAATCGCAGCTAAAATCTCCCATAGGGATCTGGGATCTAATTCTCCTCTCATCTAAATCACTGATAGAGCACCATGAGATGGAGGGATTGGCTCTGAATATTGGATAAGATGTAGGTGTCCCCCCTCATTCCTCAATGGCAATTTCTCCCCAGCAGTATGGGCTATGGCCTCCATGCCTTTGTGCTGAGACAGTTCATGCTGGTGATTTCCAGTGGCTTCACTGCAATCTGGTTTTCTTTGAGTTTCAGTAAGTGCCCAGTAAGAAGCAACAACTGGATCGAGGACTGAATTGGAAATGGGTGGAGGTGTGGGGGAAATGGGGCAGGAAAAGGAATTCCTTTGATACCAGGCCAGTGTGTTGGGTGACCTAGCATGTGCAAATCTGGAGTTTCAACTCCTTTTCACAAGGCTTTTATGAAGCCTATTGAGTTTTTTTAATTTTATCTTTGAAGTGGATATTGCAATATAAAGTCTGTCACTCACCATTTCCAGCTCTGGGCTAATAAGGTGGCCAAAATCAACCAGTCTGTCCAGGTCATCCTCCCAGAGGTTGGGAGCTAGCTCTTCCAGCATGGTTTCAATGGCAATCCTGGTAGTCTGCAGTGCAGCATCCCCATGGTGAGCAAAGCTGTTGCAGGACTGGAACTTGGTGTCCAGTAGGTATTTTCCATGGTTCTTGAGCAGATCAAACAGCCCTTTGTGTTTCATGAGGGCCATCTGGGACAAAGAAGAGGTGATTAAGGATAATTGTCTGATCTTTATGTGTGCTGTTGGAAACTTGAGTGTTTCAGTAGATTGGACTGCAATAACATGTTATACACTAGGTCCCCTGGTGCTGGGCAGCTCTGTCCATGCTGGGGGTTTGCTACGTGCTCCCATAGCCCAGCAGGTGGTTTGTAGTGAGCTTTGGTTATTTGTGTGCCTGGAAGGAAACTTTGGACTGGGTGGTGGCCATCCCCAGGACAGGGACTGAGTGGTGGGGACCACCACCTTGGAGTTGCTCTTTGGGCAATGGAAGGAAGGAAAACACTGCAGTATAGAGAATATGAGGGTTTAGAAGTGATGTCCTTGTTAGAAGTACATATTTTTTCCCTCTCTGACTCAAGCATTAGCCCCACCCCTGCAGTGGGGAATGTTGACCTGAGGGTTTCACAGTGCCTGCCAGAAACATCCAGATATCCTGGGGATTTCTCACTGTGCAAGCACTGAAAATTGCTGTTGATGAACTCATCTCTAAAACACTTTAATAGCTTGAACTCTGCTTTATCAAAGTTTCCAAAGCTCTCCAGACATAAAGCCATTTACTGTGCACTTTCCAGGTAATTTTAGAAGTAGAATTTGCCTCGCAGGAGATTGATTGACCACACTCGACATACCCACTGAGGTAGGTGCAAATGACCTTGCAGATTATTAATCCCCAGCATAATGAGCCTCAGATTCTCTGCCAGGAGTTCATTACAGAGTGCTATGGATCAGCCTCAATGGAAAGATGAGGTTTTTCTTCCCCAGTTTTGCCATGTCTCCTGTGAGTTTTTGCTGTTTCTGGCTGTGAGTTTTGGAGTTTCCTCCATGGGGTTAGCACTGGACACTGAGTGTAAGGGATGTTTTAGCAAATTTAGCAGCTGTAAAAAAATTATATATAGACTCAATGAGAGTTAAAAGTCCTCATGCACCCTTGATGGCCCACCTTGATTCCTCTAAGTTGTCCATTCCACCATACAATGCCATGGATACTGCTGGACATTTTACTTTCCAATAAAAGGGGCAGGAAAGATGAGGACAGACTTTTTAGTAGGGCCTGTTGTGCTAGAACAGGGATCGTGGTTTAAACTGAAAGAACATAGATTCAGGCTAGTTGTGGGGAAGAAATTTTTTACAATAGGGGTAATGAAACTCTGGAAGGAGTTATCCAGGGACAGGTAGATGCCCCACTCCTGGAAAATCTCAAGAACATGTTGGATGGGGCTTTGAGCAACCCGACCTAGTGAAAGGTATCCCTGCTCATCTCAGGGGGGGTGGATTTGATGACCTCCAAAGGTCCCTTCCAACCCAAACCATTGTATGACTTTTCAGTTTTGAAAACTGCAGCTGCAAAAGTTCGTACCTTTAAAATTTCCCCGAGGCCGTTGGAGATGTGTCGCCGAGGGATGCTCTGGATGAAGGATCTATCCAGGAAACTCGCCACGGGGGGGGTGTAGCCCCCGAGCTTGTTCTTACACTGCAGAAAGTTCACCCCATTCTTGGCCCCCACGCTGGCATCCACGTAGGAGAGGAGGGTGGTGGGGACCCGAATGTAGGGGGTGCGTCTCCTGTAGAGCGAGGCGGCGAGGCCGACGATGTCCAGGCACACGCCCCCGCCGATGGCGATGATGGGCTCCGTCCGCCGGTCCAGGCTGAAGCTCTGCACCTCGTGCAAGATGTTCAGCACCAAGTCCATGGATTTTGTTTCTTCGGTGGTCGGCAGGGCGAGGATTTTGTGCTGGACGTTGTTCTCTTCGAAGTATTCTCTGACTTTGGAGCCGTAAAGTTTGTCGACGACTTCGTCGATGACGATGAAGCGCCGCAGTTTCCTCTTGCTGGCCGTGGCGAGCTCTATTTGCTGGGGGTCAGTGATGTGACCCCAGAGCAGAGTGGTGTTAGAGGGCTCCAGAATGTTGTAGGTTTCTACCACTTTGTAGCAAAAATAGATGGGAGCTTCAATTATCCAGGAAATGCCACCTTCGGAGATGCACTCACCTCTGGCAAGGATCAGAAAACATGGTTTGAAATCACGATATTCCTAGTTTGACCTTTGCATGTCTGAACTAGTTTAAGGATGTTGCTGGGAGATAAATGTGGAGTCTCCTGCCCATGCACTGCAGAAACATGGGGCTGTGAGGGTGGGACACCCCCGTGGGTGTCAGGGATCAGCAATCTTATTCCTGGAGAAGCTCTCTGAGGTCTAAGTGAAGAGTTAAATGCCTGAATTCTTACATGCATTAAAAAGATACAGTCCAGAAGGGCTGGGACATGTTTTTCATACTAGAAATTGGAAACCTAAAAACAATGAGCCTGCCCAATAATTTCAGCTTTCAGAAAAAGAGTGGGGAAGAGAAGAGGTTGCCAAAATTTTCCACATTTATGGAAGAAGCATCCTCTGATGGTGTATCTGGGTGGTAGGAGTTTATTTATTCCTGTCTATCTATACACAGCCACACATCTCCATTCAGACCAGTGTTTCTACAATGCTTTAGTTGAACTAGCAGATCTCTACCTTGAAACAGGTGTGATAGAAATAGGAAGTGCTCCTAGAGAGGGAAAGAAAATTATTTGGGGAAAAAAAACATTTCCACGCTGGAGTTTTCAAGGGTAAATAAAAGCCAAAATTAGTTATCTATCTAAACTAATGAAAAACACAACCCTACAACCCCTTCCTTGTGTGGGATGGGCAAACCAGGGGAAAAACAAGTTGGGAATCAAGAAAGAAAAAAAACAAAACGACAGAAAAAAAAAAAACAAAACCAACCAAACAAAAAAACCCCACCCAGGCAGAAGGAAATAGGAAAATGTATTTTATATAAGACTGCTCTGCTTTTTGAGCTGCATTTTGGTAAAAAATACAGCGATATTCATTGGATAATCAGATTTCCCTACATGCCCAATTTCTTTTCACATGCCTGAACATTCACTTAGAGGTCAAAATAGATGCTTCTCTGCTTTTTTTACCAAATTGTCTCTAAGTCTTAAAGTCTCTAACCCCTTAAACTCCATAGCTGTTAAAGAAAACCAGTGAAGATTTACACCTTCCAGAAAATTTCTTCTGGGCTTTTCAAATGTGGTATCAGAAAAAGCATTGTTGTGTACATTTCAATGCATCATCTTATAGCTGTACTTAACTCCATGTGCATTCATCTCTGGTGTGTGAACATTCTAAGAGACAGGATGGTTTGGAATATTATTTGGTGGAATCAGCTTTGGGAGCTAGATGGTACAACCAGTACCCATTGCAACCCCTCTGCTGTATGAAAATCACAGGGAATTTGGGGCTGAACATGCCCTTGTGGGAGCATATGTCAGCTGAGGATTTTTCTGTGTGTTCTTGGGCCCTAGCTTCATCCTTCTATTGACTGAGGTCCAGCAGGCTGTTTTTGGGTCTGCCAAAGTCCTGCTCTACCTGCTGCAGCTCTGCCTGGGTGATGCTTGTGTGCAGTCACTGCCAGCGCTGGTGAAGGTCCCTCTGACCTGGCTGAGAAAAGGTTTAGACTTGTTCCATTGAAATCTGAGTATGACAAAGGCTGGAAAACTTCTGACATGCAGAAGAGAGCTGTATTTTTAAAAAAAATCTGCATTATGAATGGAGTTCCATGTGCTTGCTGTAATTAAAAGATAATTAACTGGATAGATGTACTATCAGCAAAGAGCTATGTGTACCCCTGGGGGAAAGTCTTGTCTTTGCTCTATCTGAAGCAGCATTAGGTGACTTCTGCAGTTTGAGGGATGTGTTAAGGGTTTTGCTCCTGTCAGTGACAGTTTATTTTTCCCACCTACCCATTTCATTTGTCTGTGACCACCTCTATAAACCCATCTGTCCCCCATGCCTCGGCGTGAGATTTTGCACACAACACAGATTGAATTTTCACAGAACTGGAGAAAATGAGCTCAAGTGCAGCACACAGATGTCCCTGTGTAAGCTTTTCAGAAGTTTAAAGGAAATTCCTGTTTACAAAAATGGAGGCTGTTGATAAAATTCCCTCTGTAACTCTGAGCTGCGTCAAGGAGCACTACAACCGCCCGTGCTGCCATACTGACCATGTTCCCAAGACATGTTCACAGGTTTGTACACTAGGTCATGTTGGATGGGGCTTGGAGCACCCTGGTCTAGTGGAAGGTATCCCTGCCCATTGCAGGGGTTTGGATTAGATGACCTTCAAAGATCCCTTCCAGCCTGAACAATTCTGTCATCCTGTCATTCTGTCATTGCGGGTTGAAGCCGCCATGGCACCCAAGATGGTTTTTCCATCCCACCAAGAAGACTGCCCAGTTTGGCCAGCCAGAGCAACACAGGCTCCTTCCTATACTCACATTTTTGCCTCAGAGAGAGTGACCTCGTCCTCGTCGTTGGAAAGGGCTTCTCCTTTCTTGACGCGGCACCACGTGCTCTTGACTCGCACCAGCTGGAAATCCGTCTGCCGGGGCTCCTGGGGCATGGTGGCTCCTGGGACTGCTGCAGCACACGCCTCTTCTGTCACCAGCATGCTTCCAGAAGGTGAAATCTCCCTACCCAGAGATCTCCCATCACTGGGTGCCTTTGAGGTGCTTTTTAAAGGCTGCAGGGTCACCAGGCATCGGGAGGGGAGGTCTCGTCTCCATGTGAGAGACTAATTACAAAACTGAGATTACCTAATCTGGGATGCACCTTAGGGGTGGCAGGAATGTTTGAAGACACGTGCGACTACCAGGATGGGGTTGTGTAATCAGCTGGTTTTATAATGCTTAAGATGTACAATAGGAGTGCATACATTAACTTCCAACATTATGCCCTACAGCAAATTGAAAGTTATGAAAGGCAGTTTGTGTGATTCTTCACATCATTCAGGAACCTCCTTTGCTGAGCAGAGCCTCTGATATGGCTGCAGCTCTAAGCTGCTCTTATGGGATGAGACAGGAGAAGAAGCATGGGGATCGATGCCAGCTGGTTAAACCTCTTTTGAGTTCACATCTCTGGGATTCTCTTGAATTGAGGAACAAAACTATATATATAATAGATATTTTTGCTTTTATGGTGGGTTTAAAAAAATTATCAGAGAGTATTTATCTCCTGAAGGGCTGTTTGGGGCATGAGCTGGGTTTTGATCCCCACGTGACTGGGGGATGCACAATCCACTTTTCCATGTGATCTTCCAGCTGGGGTTTTTGGAGGGCCCCAGGCTCAGGTTGCCACACAAAGTATTCCCTTGGCATACAGCTCTGTGTGCTGAGCACAGGAAGATCTTCCTTTGATTTCACCAGCAGTGCCTGAAGGCACAAACCTGTCTTTGCCACCTTCTCAGCCGTGTTTCTGAAAGCTGTCCTTGTTCAGAAACAAAGATCAAGAAAACCAAAATCAGATGTAAAAGCAGAGGCAGGAAAAAATGGGTCTTAAAGAACCCATTGGACAATGCTGTGTCGTTGCTTTGAGGGCTTAATTGCAGCCCAACTCACTTTGGGACCTTCATCTATCTCAAAATTAATATTGAGAAAGCTGCAAGAGAAATCTCCAAAGCCATGTAGCCCTGCTCCAAGCAGTGCCTAACTCCTGCCTCCAGTCCTCACTGCTGGCTTCATCTCCAGATGGCAAAGTGCTTTTTAAAGAGGACAGCCTGTTAACCCCATTCTGTAGAAGAAGAAAATAGAGTCTCAGAAGTGAAGCAACTTTCCCAAAGTCACCTTGAAGCTAGTGTGTGTGGCTAGATGGCACACTAAAGCTCGTAGCCTATTTACCAAGTACTTGTCTGAAATTTTAACTCCCAGTCTAAATACAATTTTTATTGCTTTCTGCAGCAACTGCAATTCTAATGCAGTTTGTTGTTTACTAAATCATAAAATGGAGCAATCCTAGGTATGCCAGGAGGTCTTTTTATTTCATCTTGTTTATTTGTTTTAATTAATAACAATACAATCAGCATTGAGACTTCTTTTATTTGCTTTTCTTTTACTCTTTCATCGTATGCATTTACTTATTTTCTATTTATACTTCCCTGTTCTATTCTGGGGACACTGAAATATCTTCTGTTACATTTGAGAAGTTGACAAATTAACTTTCCACAGTCCAGCTGCTTGCCAGCACCAATGACTGCCATGTCTCTGTACCTTCCATCCTGCAGAGGGGCTGCCAAGAGCCCTGTGTGAGCTCCCCCAGCCTGTTCACCTCCTCTGCCCAGCCCTGGGCTCTCTCTGCACACTTTGCAGGTACATTGGGTCAGTCCTTGAGTGCATGAAGCCAGGGTGATCCATCCCAGAGGTAACAGGTGGTTATGGGGGAGTCCATACTTCATCATTACCTTCAGTTTGTGTTTCATCTGAATGAAAAGGAGATGGCCAGCCCACCTCAGCTCCATCACACAGTCTTTAAGGACTTTGCTTCAATTCCTCACCAGCCCTTTCTGCCTAACCCTGCTGCAGGCCATCTCAGGCTTTTGGATACCTTGGATGTTCCCACTGCTTGCTCCTGATGCCTCCCTCAGCCAGTCCATTCCTGGGAGCCTTTCTTGGGGTGCAGATCAACTGGTACCTGCCCCAGCCTGTGCAGAGACCTGGCCCCCAGAGCAGGGGCTGTTCAGGGCACTGTGACCTTGTGGCTAAGGACCACTTGCAGATAATCTGGTGTTCAGAGTCCTGGGACATTTTTGGCCCCATACCTGGTGGTTTAGCTGGGGCATGTCTGTGATATGTAACTAGAAGGTTATGAAACTGCCAATTACTTTCTTGAGAGCCAGCAGCTTCCCAAGGTCAGGATGTGAACTCACTCTTATGTAAAGCAAAGGCACTGAAAGTCGGCTCTTTTGTTGTGCCTTTTTCATGTCAGATGCTGTTGGATCTCATCTGCTGCCTGTGCTCTGGGTGGGACAGGTGGGTGCAGCCCCAGCCCGGAGCCATCCTCCCCACGCAGCCTCTCCCCAGGGCTGGGGCTCTGCCCAGGTGATTGAGGGAGGAGACTTTGTCCCCTCACCCGGCACCCAAGCACCAACCTCCTGCTCTGCAGAGGCAGCAAACCCACCACAGCATCCTCTGAGGCCAGGGGACAGGAGGGAACATGCATAGCCCTTCAGGTAAACTCCCTGTGGGGGGTGGGGAGCTCCAGGAGAGGGGTGTGACAGGAGGGGACACTGTGTGGTGCCCTAGTCCTGGGTCCCCACCACCTTCCCCATGGAGATGGCACCTGCAGGCTCTCTGTGGCTGGGCAGCAAGGAGCAGAGGGTAGGTTTGTCAGGGAGAGGAGAGAGGCTGAGCACAGGAGAGGACAATCCCAGGAGAAAGGAATGGTGGGGTGGTGGATGCTTGCAATGTCAAGAGAGCTTTGGCTGTGACTAATTTCTGATTTTCATGCTTGTTTTATAAATAATTTCTCTCCCTAATGGAGCAGTGGGATGATTCAGTTTTTCAACCTATTTTCTAGCAGTAGAACCTGTAGAAAATGCATCAGCTAGTGCATGTTTTCCTTGCTTTCCCCTGAAGTTCAGTCAGGGTTTAGATCCCTGGCTCCTGCCATGAGCAGCAGCATCCCCTCTCTGGCTGCTTCCTCCTGCTCTTTTTCCTCATGCTCCCACTCCATCCCTAAGCTCCTACCTGTCCCCAGGCCATCACTGCTGGCTTTTCTGCAGGCTCTGGTACTGTGGATGCTGAGGCTAAGGCTGAGCAGGCTGAGCTCTGCTGGGACATGTCCCCTGCAGTGTCTGATGGCCGCTGGGGTTTTGGCCACGCTGCCCACCCACCCCTGTCCCCACCCAGGCCATGACATGCCCTGTGCTGGCACATGTGTTTGCACACTGAGGCAAAGAGGTGAGGGCTGGGACAAGCTGTTGTCAGTGCCAAGGTGCCTTGGTGAATATGATGGCTGGAGCTGCTCAGGATGGTTTCAGCAGACTGGATTTCCCAGTGCTTAGCACCGAGCAGCTCCTGCCAAAGTGCTTGGCACAGGAGCACCAAACAGTCTGGCAGCAGAGTGTTCAGGTGGATCAGGTTCAGTGCTCTGCCCTGGCTGGGAAGGGGGACTCTTTTGGAAGGCATTGCTGGGGCTGCAAAACAGATCTAGAGCCTGGAAGGTGAAATGAGGATAGCCCTAAAATGGGAACTAAAGATTTGGTCTTTTTGGTCTCATGTTTTTGCTTTGTTTTTGCCAAATCCAGACTGTCTTCTTGTCTCTGTGCCTCCTTCAGCGTGGCCCCCTGCAAACAGTAGAATGTTCTTCTCTTTTCCTCACCTACAAAGTGCCATCTGAGCACAAACTGCAGAGTTTAATTGTGGTTCTGGAGCAGCAGGTCCCTCCATGGCACTGTCTGCTCAGGGGACACTGATGTCCCACACGTACAACCTTGCAATCCCGACTCCTGACTTTGATGTGAATCAAAAGTTCCTGATTTCAGACAAAGTAGAAACTGCAATTTATTGTTCAGCTTAGTTGTAAAACAGGGTGGCTGTGCTCTCAGCACCTGCCCAGGAAAATGCTGGGAACCATTCTGCTGGCAAGAATGGTCCATTTTAAGAATTGCCTCCTTATCTTTCATTATGAAGCTGCTGGAGACCTAAAGCAGCCCTTCCCTGCTCTTTCATGGTAGGGCTATTTTCAGCATTTTCTTCCTCTGAGCGAGCTGTCTTTCTTTCTCCTGTTGATGACAAAGCACAACTACTGGAAATGGAAATGGAAAGAGGTGTCTGTGCATGCATAGAGCCATAGGGACACAATCAGGAAATCTAATTTAGTGCTTAATATAGTCCAGCAGTTTTTCTGGGATTGTGTAAAACTATGCACTGAAATGAAGCACTTTTTCCTGGAATAACCTTAAAAAAAAAAGTGGTTGCATAAAGTTGAGCTCACCTTAGTGCTCAGAGCCTTGGGCCGGGCAGCCAGCCCTGAGCTCTGCTCTGACTTGTCTGGTGCTTGCATAAATGAGGGCAATTCTGACCTCTGCTGTTGGCCCAAAGCATCACCAAGCTGCAAAAAATGCAGCACTCCCTGCAAAGGTTGTGTAATCTTGGTTGGAGGGTTGCTCCTGGCATGCCCTGCCCGTGCCCTCTCCCTGCACCTCCTGGCTCTCACGTTTGGTGTTATAACACAGCTTACAAAACAGCTGAGGTTAAATCTTGTTTCCTCTCCTTTGTGTGACAGGCAATCCCTGTCTGTTACTTATCCAGAAGCAGAACATGATGATTACTAAAAGCTGACATGGATTATAAACATGTTTTTAGCCCTAAATTAGCAAAAAGCCTCAGAGTGCTTGGCAGGGAGGATGAGCAGATCCCAACCTCCAGCACTCTCCAGCTGAGCAGGGGGAGCCCAGGGATGCTCCCCCGTGTAGTGGTGAAAATGCTGCAAGAAGAGTATGTGTCCTCTTCACTTGAAGCATGGCTGGGCTGAGGTCAGCAAACCAGCATGGTTTGGGAAAGGGGTGGTTATTCCTGCAGCTGCAATTGTTTATAAAACTGATGGAATAAATAAAAGCTTACCCTGATGGTTAGAGATTGGGATGAGATGTAAATCATGGCATCACATCACAGAATCACTGAATGGGCTGGTTTGACAAGATCTCAAAGCCCATCATATTCCATCCCCTGCCATGGACAGGGACACCTTCCACTGTCCCAGGGTGCTCCAAGCCCTGCCCTGGATCCAGGGATCCAGGGGCAGCCACAGCTTCTCTGGGCACCCTGGGCCAGGTTCTCATCACCCTCTCAGAGTAGAATTTCTCTGATAGCGAATCTAAATACTAATAGCTAATCTAAACCTACCCTCTTTCTGTCTGAAGCCATTCCCCCTTTGTCCTGTCACCACATGCCTTGTAAATGGTCTCTCCTCATCCTTCTTGTAGGCTCCCTTCAGGTACTGAAAAGCCACAGAAGTAAAAGAGATGTCCTTTTTTCACTCACTCCATGTAGTTCTCTGCAGCTTTTCTATCACAGGCAACAAAACCCTGCCAGGGGCAATCTGCTCCACCCCAGCCTCTTGGCCTGTGTCTCACAGGTGCTTTCATAACCCTGCACGTGCTCTTGCACTTGAGGAGTGGGGGAGTTCCTCTGAACCTTGCCTCACCCTCTGGGGCCATGACTTGGTGTGATTCATGGTGGCTTGCTGCCATCAGGGTTTTCTGGGCTCTCAGGGCAGCTTCAGTGCCATGGGCAGCATTGCTTTGGATCCCAGAGCAAGGTGATCTGGATCTTGGAGATGTTTCCACAGCCCTTGAAATGCTGACATGTGTGGTGCACAGCAGCCCCTCTGGTACAGACACAGCTTGGGGACACTTGTGCATCCCAGTGACACACAGATCCTTCTTTTCACAAAGCTTCACCCACTGCCTGCATCTCCTGCCTGGTTTGGCAAAAGCAGTTTTGGAAGTATTCTGTTTCCTCCAAGGAAAATCAGACCTGGAGGAGCGGGGTTTATTTGCAGTTGTCTGGTATTTGATGTTTGTCTTGGAGCTTTAAAAGCAAAATTCATGTGTTTAAAACATTCTTATTCTTGATCAGCTCTGAGAGGGAAGAGGGAGAATGCATGCAGCAAAAATCTGTTAGAAGTATAAGATGTTTTCAGTTTGAAAAGGTTGTTGTGATTGTTTTCATAGCCCTTCAAAACCCTGTATTTTGTATTTAAAAATAAATCACACCTGTGTTTATGTACTTTAAACTCCACTTCCACTGATTGGGCAGTTATAAAATCATTATTCTTCCTTTTAATTTCCATTTCAGAAACTCTGGCTGGGCACATTGCTGAGAACCTTCTCAAAGCCAAAGAAATGGCCCTCAATGACTCTCGTGTCCCTGAGCAGCTCAGGAATTACTTACAAAAAGCTCTTGATGTTGCTCTTGGACTAGACCCTTACCTGGATGCGATGGCAACTTCCAAGAGGTACAAATTCTCTTTTGTAACCTGGTGATTTTGTTGTGGGATGAATATGTTGTTAGATTTTCTGTCCAGAACATGCCAGAATCGTGGGGGACAGCAGCAGGAAGTGGAATGAGACTTAAGTACACCCAAACATGCAGCAAAGTGTGCATGGATGTGTGTGTGAGCCCACAGCCTGCAGGAAAGGAGGTGAGAACAAAAGGCTTTAAGTGTAAATTTTTGGAGATATTCTCCCATCTGATTGCTGACTGTGGTAGTGTCTGAGTTGGAACATATCCTGGGGGCCACCAACCTCCACAGAGAGCTTGCTGGAAGGCTTGAAGAGTGAACCCCTGGATCCAGCTGGGATAAATTAGGAGTGAAGAAAACCTGCACCTCTGGCTCCACCCTCTAATAACAGCCTTTATATGTGCCTTTTATCTCCAAGTGCTCAACAAACATTAATTAATCTGCTAACTAAATTACTCTGGTAACTAAACTAATTAATTAAACTAATTTAAGATATCATTAATTCAGAAGTCCAACTGATACCCTCATTATTCTTTTTTGAGCTACAGTATATTACCCAGCCATGTGGGGTCTGCTAAACAATTCCCATTTATCAGTGTACATTTTGATAGGTGGAAAAAGCCAGTTCTGTCTAAAATTGACAATGTGTAAACTGTTCCAGGCTGTGGATTATGGGAACGCTGAGCGTTCTCTCTCTGTTGCTGAAATAATAGCTGATAGTTGTTTGACTTACACTTGCTGTAGGATAATAGCTATACATTATCTTATTAAAGTTGTTAAAGCATTTGTGAGGGGCAGAAAAAAGGTTATATGAAATGTTCTACTCTTTAAGTCTTGGATTATCTGACTGTGGCTGACACGGGTTATGAATTCTTTCTCATTTTACTGAGAAGTGGAGGGGGGGAGCTGAAGGAAAAAACCCACTGAAATGGCTCTAAATTCTGGCCTGAAGAATGATCACCATCCATTTCTGGTGGTTACTTTCTTCAGATAGGGTAATCTAACCTGTCTGGAGGCTATGAACTTCTTGCAGTCCTCTATTGCCTTCCCTATGTAATAGGTAGCATCTCACTTCATCCAGACACACTGTCACAGGCCTGACTTCTGTGAAATAGCATCTGGAGGCACCCTGCTTTTCTGAGCACTTTGTGAGGAAAAACTTTTTTTTTTTTCCCTGTCTTGTAAAAAAAAAATTAAGTTTTATATCTTTTCCCTTATTCTGCAAAGAAACCTTATTTTTGGCTGGAACAAAAATGATAGTTGTAGAGCTGAACAAAACCTGGCCAGGGTAACTGGAGTAATTCACTCCAAAGCAGCAGATAGATAGAGGCCTGGTCTGGGACCAGCTGAAAATGGGAAAGGTTTGGGGTTGAACAGTGGGGAATTCTTTCCTTTAGTCCCATGGCCCCTTATTCCCAAGCCCCAATGGCTGGGGTGGCTGCCAGCACTGAGATGTGCTTATTGCCAAACCAGGTTCTCTGGTTTAGAACTGGAATTTAGGATACTTGTGATGCTTCTGGACTAATTTTTCATGGTCATGCACAGATGAAGCTTTTCCAGGAGTTCCCTCTTGGTTGTTGGTTTTTATGCTGGATGCTCAGGTTTTGGCTGTTATCATAATACTGAAATGTCTTTTCTTTTTTTTTTTTTTCCAGAAAAACTTCACCTGAGCACATCCCAGGGGATGCTGAAGGAATTGAAAGCAGAGTCAGGCTGCAGGAAACATGTGCCTCTGGCTCTTTGAATGGCAAGTTGTGCAGCCAAGAGGGAAAAAATGCACCAGATTTGTGTAAAGGTTGTCACTGAAGCTGAAGCTCTCATCCTCTAATTTGTCTTGAGTAAGGGGAGGATGAATGCCATGGAAATGCTCAGAAAATGTGGGAAATTACTTATGAAGAATGATATGAGCTTCCTGTGGGCTTTGATCTTCCTCTGGCACAAGTTTTCCTGTACCCTGCCTTCCATGCCCTCCTATTCGCTCACACGAGTGCTTTAATTCACAGTGCCAGCCCCAACCCTCAGTGAACAGCAAAGAGATCACCTCCCTTCCTGGAAGGGGAAGGGATGGAAAAATCCTTCTGGTTTGGGTTTGGGATGTCTGAAAGGGGTTTATATGCTTTTTGTGGTGGATGTGGCTGAGGCCAAGCACTGCACCTTTACAAGTAGAGATACCCAGGCTTGTATCCTCTTATAAAGCCTATTACACTAAATCTATTCCCAGATTCATTCTTCCCAGATGTTCTCATCTTTGGAGTAATACATCATCCCAGTGAAGTACTCTTATAATCTATTACACTAATACATTGTTCGAAGGACACCACTGATGATAAATTTCTTAAATGATGGTGCTGTCTAGGGATAATGACTCTAAGAGCAAATGCAAGGTAATGTAGTGATTTTTTTTTTTTTTTATGCTGGATTCCAGAAAGAATATGGAGCCATCTCAAAGCCATTTTCATATGGGGGAAATGTTAAAATATGCAATATTTCAAGCACTATTTAACAAGCA
This sequence comes from Urocynchramus pylzowi, assembly GCA_013397555.1. Classification (NCBI taxonomy): domain Eukaryota; kingdom Metazoa; phylum Chordata; class Aves; order Passeriformes; family Fringillidae; genus Urocynchramus; species Urocynchramus pylzowi. The sequence continues at coordinate 721,995 of VZRH01000299.1, read as the reverse complement.
CTTGAACAATAGCAGCATTGATGATAAAGGTTCTACATTTAAAATCAGTCCTTTTATTCTGTTGTCTTTTAGCTGCATTTTTAGATGAAATTTTGTCACATTCTGTGGTTAAACCCTTATTTGAGAGTGTTTTAAGATTAGGGTTTTTTTTAATGATCACTTAAAAGGCACATCTAATTTTCACTGTGAACAAAGTATAGTCTTTCTCGTGGTTTTATTTTCAAATTTTCATTCTTGTATTTCCACAGGCCAAATTTTTAGGATGTTTGTCCATATGATCAGAGCCAGGAGGATATTATTAATTGGCAAGCTTAAAGGTTACAGTATCCTTGCTATTGCAGAGGAATTGCCAGACAATGGCAAAATCTTTGCCTGTGCAGAAGAGCCGTACCTCGGAGTGAACAGCCAGGAAGCATTTGATTATTCCTCAGATGGCAAAAAGATAAGCATGCGAGTGGGACCAGTGGCAGACACCTTGGAGGTAAAATCAGCTGGAAAGGGAGTTTGGGAGTTCTTGTGAAGAGCACATTAAAGAGTTTCAGGCAGGTCTTATTCCCTGCCCACACGATGCTGGGTGGTGGCTCTGGTTTGCTTGCAAATACGTGAACACACTCTTGCACTGAGGTTAATTCTTACTTCCAATGTATGATGGGGCAGCTCTGTCACACAAGACAGTTTTTCTCCCTTTTAACTAAAATCCTGCAGCTTTTTGATGAGGGGAATCACAGGCTCTCAGTGTAGGTCGGAAGGCTTCAATGGCAGTTTAACTCAACAAAGGTTGGCTTTGTTTCGGGTCCCTAATTCCAAATATAACAAACAGGAAGAATGTATCTGTACCCTGCTGAGCCAACTTTTGAGAAGGACAGCTTGCTCCCAATGTGCACAAGAGCTGGGAAACTCCTGGAGAAGTTTCTAATTCTGCCAAAACCTCTCACTATTTTCCCCCACAGCAAGCTCTTAGATGAGTTAGACCCCACTTTCTCACTTCCAGAGCAATGTGATTAGCCTCAGATAAGTAATGCCTTAGCTGTACTTGTTTCATTCTGACTGGTGATTTTGTCCCAAGACAGAGAAGTCTTATGATTGCTGGCAGCTTACATTTAATTTCAGTTTATGGATCTCCAGGATGCTGCTGCAGATCCAGCATGAGACAGGTGGTGCCCATACCCACTTCATTAAAAAGCCTTTCTATTATTAATACAAATCAATTTGATCTGATTTCATTTTCAATCAGGATGTGTCAGTGTGAGCTTGATTGTAACTTTATTTGCATTAGCAGGTATCATATTTATTTCTAAAATGAAATGGCCAGGAGCTTTCTGACCTCTGGTTTTCATGACCTCCAAGTTTGATAAGAAAGAAACAAAGAGCTTCGCAAGTATACGAAAAAACGAAATGTTACAGATCACCTGCAATGTGCAGCATTTAAAATCCCAGCTCCCCGCAGTGAGTGTGAAATTAATTGAATTGCTGTTGCTCTCTAGTGCCCATTCTGTGCAACTGACTTACTGTGACTGAATTAAAATATCTAGAGGCAGGCAGAGTACATGCTGTGTAGAGATTAAAGAAGGGAGCAAAGACATGAAAATTAAATCCTTAAAACAGAATGTTGCAATTGATTTTATATCCTCCAATTGCGACATGAAGGCACATCCTGACCCCAGTTCTGCAGGTGCTCAGAACTTCAAATACCTCTTGGAGCTGTTGGGAACAGAGATGCTCGTGTTTGGCAGGAGAGATCCCAGCATGGGGACACCTTTCTGTGCAGGATTTCTGCACTGGGCTCTGAACTTTTTGCTATTCAGTGTGGCAGTTTTGTCATCAGTATCAGGACAATCAGGATTGTCCTACAGGTTTAATCCACAACAGCTGTAAAAGCTGAAGCAATGAATTTGGTGGCCTTTCTAGTGCATTTGCATTTTGGGCTTTCTGAGGTTTGCCCAGCTGGAGCGTGGCAGCTGCATGGGATGCCTGGGTATGTGGAAGAGACTCAGCCTGTGGGCAGCGTGCTGCCTTTTCCCTCCCAGATGACCAGTGTAGGCTGGAGACTGAGCTGGCTTCCTTTGCTGCCTCCTGGGCAGCTGAAAGGCAGGAGGACAAGGCAGTCACAGGCAGGAGATGGGTGAGGGATGGCCCAGCAGGGCTCTCACAGCTCAGCTTCACAGAGGAGGTGGAGAATATTTCAGTCCCTCATGGTCTGTGGGGAGGCTGGTCTAGAGCAGAGCCAGCTAACATTTGTTGAGGAGCACAGTGAGGTTTAGAAGAGCTGGATTCTGGCAAGGATAGTCCTTGTTGCCTACAGAGTCTGCAGCCCTAGGTGTCCTTCTTGTCCCTTTGTAGAAACTAGAGGGCAGAGCTGGTCACCCACCAATTGCTCTTTGGAGGTGTCTGATGCAGCTTTCTTGCTTGGTGATGATGGCTGAATCTCACTTCTAAGCAGAGCACAGCAAGGCAGTATTTCTGCTTATCTGCTGCTCCTCAAATTTTCACAGTGATACAACTCCTGGAAGCAGGATTTGCCTCGCTGCCTTGGCCCATTCAAAGCAAGAAAATGTCATATGGTCTATAGATTAACTACCTGTCAGGGAATTCCTTCTCTGCTGCATGAAGCTGTGATTCAGCATGTCCAAACTGTCAGAAGGAGCATGATCTCTCCCTTCTGGTGTAAAACTAGTCTACCCAAGAGCTGCATCCCAGCCTCAGATATCATCCAGGTGCTGCAGGATGTGTCCAGTGCTGCCCCCACAGCTGCTTCTGCCCTTTACAAGGAAGCTGCCAGATCTTGCAGCAGTTGCCATAAGGATGCAGCACATCTGTGCCAGTGCACCTTGGACAGTGGGGCCATTATGTCACCCCTGTGGCTTTGGCTCTTTCACCTAAATCCATGGCTCAGCAGGGCTGGGAGCGAGTGGAGAGCAGAGCAAAGGCAGCACAGCAGTCCACAGCAGCACCTTGGCCAGGCTCTCTGAAGCCTCTTGATGCTCCCTTGTGTTATCAGCACTGGTGGGGTTGGCCTGTTTCCCTCCCTCTTGTCCCAGATCACAGCCAGCACAAAACATCTGGGATTTTGTCCTGTCAAGGGATGCTAAGTATCAGACAGGAGCCAGAGAGCTCAGATACATGGTAGGGTTCACTTCACACCTGAGGGCACGATGATAAAGCTCCACCTTGCCCATGCATGAGGGACAGACACTGCCAAGCTGGGTGAGGTCCCCAGCAGAGCACAGAGCCCACATAGAACACAGCACAACCCTCTGTGCCCAAGGGCCTCAGGAATTCTGCACAGTATTTTGAAATGTGGACTGAGGGGAAGCCTTTCTTCAGGTTCAGTCTCAGGTACAGGTGTCTTTGGTGGGAATTAGCTACCTATTCAACATGTCCTGGGCCAGTGTTTAAAAACATTTCCCAGAAAATCTTCCCTTAAGTCTGAACTCTGTTGAGCCATGCCTGGATAATGTGCCTTGCCATGGATCTGCTGCCAGCAAGAGCCTGATCCTGCACAAAGAGCTTCCTTCAAATCCCAGTGGACTTTTGATGAACAATGGATGCAGGATTGAGTCTGGAGGGAATGCAAACTATCAGGAAATTATTCCCATCCATTATTTTGATCCTTTCATTTTAAAATTGAAAATGCAACACAAAAATAACACGGTGTTTGCAGCCAATTCTACTGATTGCAGGGCATTATGGAAGCATGTTGGGGTTTGCTTTCTTCTTTTTTCCCTCCTGTTAGCAGACAGAATAGGTGAAGAGGTTGAGCTGCAGATCTCATTTCTCCTGTTTTGCTGCTTGTGAAGTCTGCCAACAGAATCCACCTTGACAAAGTCAAGGACTCTGCGTTTAATGTTGAACTGAGTGAATAAATTATGCATGAAATTGTGTCGGAGTCTCTAGTGTGCTCTAGAATTGCTCCTTTTGATATGAAAGGTTAATTCAGAAAGGAGTCCAAAATAGCTGGAAATTGTGGGGATAAGTGGATAGTATTCACTGTTGTGAGCTGTTATTACTAGAAATTGCATTCCCTCTCTGGCTTCCCTAGAGATTTCGCTTTGCTGGTGAATATAAACTGTACTCAATAGAATAGCATTTAGGAGTAACAAGAGTGTATGTCCACACACAGTAAAATATTCTAATGGTGTTTTAAAAGGAAACTGTGCTTTTTCATGTATTCTGTGCACCCCAAGGATGGATTGCTATTACATTTAGGTCAAGAACAAGGCACAGGAAAGGTAATAAGTTTTGAGTACATCTTTATTACAAATATGCTGACTGTATGATCCATATCAAAGGAACTGGGCAGTCATTTTTTTTCTGATTGAGTTTGTATGTGCCTTATGAGAGTGTTGTCTCTGATCAGGACTCCAATCAGGTTTGCTCTGAGCTTTGGCAGAAGATTCATTCATGTTTTTATTCGGGATGTCCTCTCCCTGATCTCTACTGTATCCATCAGCAGTGCTTCTGTGCCCTTTCTCATGGTCACTTTTGGTGCATCTCCTCAATGGAATGCAGTGTTACACCTTTTTTTTTTTTTTAAATCTGAAAGGAAGTTAATGACTCATTGTAAGCAGAAGCATTAATTTTAGCCAAGTTTGTTCTGAATTAAAACTCTTATTGCCATCTGTTACCATCTATGATGACTCTGTAGCAAGGAGCAGGGATTGCACTGTAAACACTCAGGAAATTGATTTCAGCAGGATATTTTGCAGGCAGATTATTTCCTTCTGGATCTCAGCTTTCCTCACAGTTGGAGGCATTTGGGCTCTGCCTCTCCAAGCAAAGGACAATGGCATCTCCAGAGTGTTGTGAGGTCCCAGGCAGGGCCTGGCTCAGTCTGTGCTGGGAGGACCAGGGTGGTCAATCCCTGATTTTAAACCCCTTCATCCATAGTGCACAGCATGGAGCTGTCCTCTCCACCACTGTACCCATCTTTCCAGTGCTTGGCTCTGCAGTGAGAGCAGATCTTTTATTTTCTGGCCATTTTTGTTCAGCAGTGGGTGCTGGCAGTAAGGAAACCCTCTCCAGTGTGGTGCCCTGGCCATGGTGACCATCTGCCTGGGTGACCTGTGTTTTGCTAGCCAAGGGACTCCAGGAAACAGGCCACCTTCCTCTCACAGTGGCTGTTATCCTGCTGTTTAGAGGCTGCTCTAGAGGTGAGGCTGGTTCAAGGAATTTCATGGATTCCTCTTATAGCCCTGGAGCCCTGGAGCTGTTTCTAGCTAAATATGGAAAACCCAGCAGCAATTATGAAGCTGTGGAAATAAGAAACTCAAATGATGGCAGGTCCCAGGACAAACTCAGGTTTTTCCTTTTTTCAGTGTCAGGCACTGGGTATCTGGGTGCCCAAGTGACCTTTCTGGTTGGTCATTCAGGACTCTGTGAAGTGGCAGAGGAGAAATGCCTTAGAAACCATGGCCTGGCACACCCAAGGACAAGCCTGGTGTGCACTGGTTACACATCCAACCCAGGCACCCTCCTGGGATGGATGCTGTGATGTTTAAAGGTGTTTTATCCGTATCAGAAGACAGATAAGAAAGAGATAAGCTGTCAGCAGGTAGGTAGTACAAAAAGAGGGCTGAAATGAGAAGTCCAGCTAATATCCAGAGAGCTGCACAACTCCATATGGACCTAATGAAGTCAGTGCATAAAAGTGAGATTCTTTTTCATTAGGGAGCCATCCCACGGAGCAGGAGTAACATATGTTCAGCAATGGCCACATCTGTTTCTGAATGTCTGCCCCCCACCTCCTCCACCCAGGAAGGTTACAAGTCAGAAAGTAGTGATAAGTCATGATAATTACTTGAATTTGGCTTTGGCTCTTCTCCCTGAGGAATGAGACCTCTAACCTCTCTTCGTGATGGGCTCCTGTGTCCAGCTTTCATCTTCTGACCCTCCCTGAAGTACCTACACTGGACAGACTGACTGAGGTGTAACCTGATGTGAGATACTCTTCCACAGTAGTGAAAGTGTTCCTGCTGCTTTCCACCAATGTGGCTCAAGAGGGAGTCAGGGGAAGATTTTCTCCTTGGTCATGAAATGAAAAGATGAATCCCAGGAATCCAGATGTCCCAGTTTCTAGTACATTTATAATAAACCAGCATATATTTGGCCTTAAGGTTTTCTTTCATTATAGTGTTATGTGTCCTAAATGTGGACTCATGAATGCTTTCAGCAGAGTTTCTGTGCTATCAAGCATCCACAGATAAATGTGACTATCCAAGCTTAATTCCCTCACCACTAACAAGCTCACAATGACACCAGTTTGCACAACAGAGGAGTTCAGAGCTTCAATGATCTGCTTTCCTCGATTTCCTCATCTGATCCACACACTCCTGCCTCAGAAAGGCTCCTGAAATCTCTCTTTGGGAGCCATTAACCTTACTTACTCCCAAAATCAAACCAGTTTTTCACATTCTGTTGCCTTTGTTGACGCTTTTGCTGGTACATCCCAAGGGATGGCTCATCACTCGTTGTGCACAATGTCTCTAAACACAAAAGGGAAATCTGGATGCAAGAGACACCGTTAAAAGTCGTGGTAGAGACAGTGAGTTCTGGAAAACAGCACTGTTTCTCTTTTCCCTTGAAATGCAGAGACTTGAAAGCATTTCTGCTCACCGAGATAGGTGGATGAGCTGTTGTTTCATTGCAAAGCACACAGATGCAGTTAAATAGTCCCAGATGGAATCTGAAATATTCCATAGCAGCCTCTTGGGCAGCGAGTGCATTAACTGCCACAGGAGAAGGCTGTAAAGGCTCCCATCTGGTCATCCATCAACACTTTTATACATTATCATCAGCAGCCTGCTTGGAGGGAAGGTGTGCCACATTTCTGAAAATCCAATTAGATGATAGCAGCCAGTTCTCTTTTATCCTCTCTGTTGCTGAGCCATCCAAAGCATTTTTTTAGATTAAAGAAACATCATTTTCCTTCACAGGGGCTGTGCTGCTTTATCTCTATCATGACCTGTTCTTTCATGTGCTTTATAATTCTATATTAATTGGGATTTCAACCTTTTTCCTGCTACTGAAGTGGGACACACTAGTTTGCAATTCCCAGATCTGCCTTATGCCTCTTTTTTTCCCAGACTCATGTAATTGCCACTCTTCAATTTGTTGATAGTTGCTCTTTTGAGAAGAGAGAACTTCTTGCAGCACCTCAGTGTCAGGGTTTGATGTCAGTCTTACCCTGATGGGTCAATTTGCTTTGACTCAAGGTATGCAGGTGTTTCTGCTGTGACTCTCAACACCATAAGCTGGGACAAGCCATCTTCTTTTATATCCTGATTTTCCTTGAGAAGTTCAGAGATTCATTGCTGAAGAATTTGTTTGCAAATCATGGAAAACTCCCAAGATCTCCAGAAGCATTTCTAGCAGTGTTACCTTAAAAGAACAAGTTTCCATCTGGTTTGGGGTTTATATAAATGACAAATTAATGACAACATGTTAAACTTTCAGGTAAATAATTAGTGTTTTCTCCAATATATTTTTTTTCCCCAGGCATTACATGCTGAGGACGAGCACTTTGATATAGTCTTTATTGATGCTGATCAAAGGAATGCTGTTCAGTACTACAGCTTTGTCATGGATAACCACTTGCTGAGCATGGATGCAGTGATCTGTGTAGAGAATACACTCATGAAAGGACAAGTCTACCTGGAGAATGTATCAGATGAAAATGTACTAGCTGTCAGAAAATTAAATTCAGTGATTAATTCAGATCCTCGTGTTGAGCAGGTTAGTGCAATGCCATTGGTTAAGGTGCCCGCAGTGCTGTATCTATGGATTTTGCAAAGTACTCTTTAAAATGCTTCTTTTGTTGGTGCCATTATCCAAAGGACCTAAAATGAACTCAGATTTTATTATAATTCACCTCACTTGAGCTCTAGGTATGAGTTTCTATACTCAGGAGTGGTCCCTGCTCTGTCTACATCTCATAGTGTGTTAAAGGCAAGATAAAAGGAGAGCACTTAGGAGTAAATAATCAGCTCTACAGCACAACTAAAGAATCACCACTCTGCTTTAAAGGCTCTGGGGGCTGTAGGGCATCACCAGCACAACAGGAGTCAGCAAAGAGAATAAAAAGAAGAAGTAATAGGATGCACAAACAATATGTCATGATTTTAGAAACTGGAGAGATAAGATTGAATTCTTTTCTTTGGCATTTGTGTAAGCAAGGAGTTTAGAAGAGGAATGAGAACAAATACAAATGCCTGAAATGTTTGTGTTGGAGGGAACTTCAGCTAAAGAACAGGAATAGGGGAAAAACTACCGTGGCCTGAGGATCATCCTTCATATCAGTGGAATTTGGGTGACAGAAAGCCAGGTACCAAGCAAATGAGAGTTGTGTTATTTGCAGGTGATTTTGCCTGTGCAGAGTGGACTGAGCCTCATCCGAAGGAGCCCTGTGCCTCCAGATGCAGTGATTGAATCCAAGGTGGGTATTTCCTCTCTGTGAGCATTTCTGGGAAAATTTTGACTCTGCCAAGGACTAGGACAAAATAATTTTCGGGGATTTGGTGGCAAGAACCCAAACATGTGGTACCATGATCATGGGTTTAGCAGTTTAGAGCTTGGCACCTTTTACCATCACCAGTCCAGGGTTGCACTAAAGCTGATAAATGTTGATTTCTTGCAAAGTCTTTCAGATCAGCTGGTCCTGTGATGAATCTCTGGAGTGACTGGTGTACTGCTCACCAAGTTTCAGTGCCTGGTGCTCTCCCATCCTTCCCATGCAGAGGAGTGTGGGAAGATGGAGCTGAGGACCAGCTGTAATGAACCAATACATTTCTGAAATGTTCATTTTTTTTCTCAAAGGCAGTGCAGGATGCCCTCCTGTGCTCTCTGAGCTGGATATTTTCATGGCCCTACATTTTGCTTGTTCTAAGGAAAAAATGGTGCTTTTATCTTTCTCTGTTTTATCTAGTGGGCATCATCCAGCTGTAATGAAATTCCCATCTGGAATCATAATAGCCTACCTCAGTAAAGCCAGACCCAAACATCCTGGTTGTTTTGCAGTTTCTGAGCACTTCCAAAGCTACACCCACTGGTAATTCCTGGCATTTCAAACTCAATATTTTAAACATCTTGTATTTTGCATTTCGATTCCAGTCTGGGGGAAATGATATATGGCAGCTGATCAGATGACAGCTTGGTTTAAGTTATTGGCTGATGTCTTTATTTGTGCATCAGCCTTGTGAAGATATTTTGATTGCACTCTACTTGACCCAAATCCTGCCTTTGGAACCTTGTTCTTAGCCTCTTAGCTGAGCCTGAGGGCAAGATTGGGCCCTGGGGATGAAATAACTGGAAGACTTAACCAGTCAACTTCTAAGACTTTGTACCCAAGCCAGGCTAGGAAATGCCATAGGCTACTCTCCTGAAAGTGGAATGGTTGTAGCACCTCCCCAAAGCACAGCCCTTCTGCTCCATTGTCTGTCACCTCAGTGCTCTGTTTGAGCTTAATATCTGTATGGATAAGGGTTTTTTTTACCTTGAATTAGCCATACTTTTTGTATTAACGAATGGGCCAAGAAGACATGGATCCCAGCTCATGCTCCCACCTCGTCCTCACCAGCAGAGTCCTTCACAGCAGTCAGTGAGCTCTGCCCCTCACTGTGCAGGGTGTTTGTGTTCTTTTTTCAGGCAGAAGTGGTGAAGGATGATGTCTTCTGGGGCTGCAACCAGCGCCGCATCCTGGAGCGGCTGCGCTTGGACGGCAGGGTCGCCTACGTCACAGGAGGAGGGCAGGGAATTGGCAGGGCCTTTGCCCATGCCCTGGGGGAAGCTGGGGCTAAAGTGGCTGTGGTGGATCTGGTCCTTGCCAAGGCAGAAGCAGTGGCATGTGAGCTCAGCCTCAAAGGTAAGCACAGAGCATGGTGGGCGCTGTAACGGGTGGCTTTCCTTCTTCAAACCTGACACTGCGCTGCAGAGCAATCCCCTGCCTTCCAGCCCTAGTGGGGAAGTGGTTAGAGTAGAGGATTTTAATGCCATGGGCACAAAGCTTCTCCCCTATCAATGTTGTCCCAGCAGTCACTGATACTACACCATCTGCAAGAGTTATTTATCAATATAAACTCCACTAGAGAGGCAAAGTGATCCAAACAAAATTCCTCTCTAAAAGTGTCCAAAGTGGTGAGCCATGGCTGACAGGAACAGAGAAGAGTCACCTTGTATAAGTGGGGTCTGTATGACCAGCACTGAACAGAGAGGGTGCTGCTCAATGAAAGATACAGCCTACAAACTCACCTACCCCCTCTTCCAGACCTTATGTCTGTACCACGAGCCAAAACACCCAAGCAGGGTAGTTGTATTGTCAGTCTGAATCTCTCACTGTGCCCTTTAAATTGAAGACATGTAATTTTTCAAGCCCTCTTTCAAACATGTGTGCAAGGTCAGATGTGGGAACAAAATACTAATAGACATAATAAGTAAAATCCCAAATAAGAGGTAAAATCCTCTACAAGACACTCCTGTTTTAGCAGTAAAAACAGAAAATGTAACATAAAATTGAATTTCCCCCTAGAGCTGTGCTAAACTGCAGTTGTAAAGGGGAAAAAGAAAACTGGAAATATAATTTTAATGATAAAATAAAGTATTACTCATTTTATAATTTCTTCTGTGAGATTGCACCTGAGCCTTCTTCAAAGTTCAGTACTTCATTGTCTCTAAAGATGGACAATTACACAGGAAATTTTCACATTCCCACATGGATAAAGTCACCAGTATTTGTTTCCACTCTGACTTCTGCAAAGGATTTGGCTATTAGAAACCATATTCTCCAGCAAAACCAGCCCCTGCAGATGTATTTCTATCACCCAGTCTCAGGAAGAGACAAGGATTGGTGTCATTCTGGTTTGGATACCGTTCTGAGGCTCCCCAGGGAACATCTGAAACAAAACATCCCTGTCTGCACAACCCCAGCTCTCCTAAGCAGGAGACACTTCACACAGAGTGTCAGTGCAATGGTTAAAGCTTTGATCCCTAATAATGACCTAGAAGAAAGTGTCCAGTTCCTATTACAAATTCTTGAGTCATCCAGTCCCTCCTTCCCTGAAGCTTTTCACTCTCTTATGCACTGGAGCCATATGGTTTTGGCACAAAGTAGCTTTGCCCTACACCTTAACTCTCCTTTTGGACATTTTTTCCCTGTGAGATCCTGCATATCAAGCAGAGCTATTCAGATAGAAATGGGCTACTTGATAGAGCCATGAGACTTTGGATGCCAACAGCCTATTGGAAAATGAACTTAACTCATCTCCAGGGCATTTTCAGTAGGAGTTTGATCATCTACCCTTCAATGGCTGCCCTACATCTCTGCTCCTTCAGCAGTGGGCTGCCAGTCTGGAGGAGGTGGGGGGTTGTTCCAAAATGCAGTCGGAGAGGTCATGAGGCATAGCAAATATTATTGCAGTCTAAAGTAAAGAAAATCTCACTTCTCACTCTTTACACATCTTTATCCTTTGAGGTCAAATATTATCTATCAATTTGACCAGTGCAGCTGGTCAGGGCACATCTCTTCCATCTCATGATGGGTTTTGAGGTTTTGAATTTATTGTGGTTCCCTGTTGGAACAACCCCCAAACTTTGTAAAGCTTTTGTGAAAGGGAATTATATCCAAATGCCCGTTTTTGGAAAGGATCTGAAAAGGTCAGGTTTTCAATCTCTTTCTCTCCAGAGGTAACTAGAGATTCTAGCCTGGACCTCAGAAGCTTTTCCTTGAAAACTTTTTGTTAAAATCAATGTTTCCATGAAACATTTTGGCTTCAAAGAAGTATCATGCTCTGTTGGAAATAAATTTTGACAAAAAGGTTCAGCTAGCTTTACTCTCAAAATATTCACATGAGTAAATTGAAGCAATCATAACATTAATACGTATTTTTCCTGCTGTAATAAGGACAAAGGGGCTGTGATTTTTTTTCTCCTCTATGGCTGTAGATCTCTAACTCAAAGTTGGAAGCTCAGTGCTTCAAGTCATTCCCATACTGATACTTTTTCAAAACATTTTGCTTAGCTTGCTTAGAGCTGCTCTGCTTCTTATATCAAGGAGCCCTTTCCTGCCTTTTGGGATGGTGCCATCATTTCATGATGAGTTTTAAACATCAGAACGCCTGTGATCTCAGTTTTAGCTTTGTTAGACAGCTCGGGTGTATGTCCCTTGGCTGCAGGGCTCTTTGTTTTTAGATCCTGTGTGAATACCTTTTTCAACAGTTACTAATGGATCCTGACTGAAGAACCAAAAATGATGAAACATTACCAAAAAATCCTAAGGGTTACCTTCCACTACACACACCTCTGTCTTCAGGGGGAATCACTGCCTGTACCCTAAGGGAAGAATTAGTCTGATGGGATTTTTAAAATGTGCATTTTCACTGTAAACTATGCAAATGCCTTGTGCAATGTCACTCCTGATCTTCTTGTCTATATGCAACATGTTACTTCCATTTATACCGAGAGACCAGAGATGAAGCCCGTGGCAGGGGGACGTGTGTGTGTCCCTGCAGAAGGACACCTCAGGCATATCCAGCACAGTGATTGACTCCTGGGCTCCTCTCCTGCTCCTCTCATCACAAACCTGCCTGCATAAGCCCCAGAAAACTCATCTGAGCCCTATGGAGATGCACTGGCCCCACCATGCACCCAGCAGCATCATCCTGTGCTGGGTGTCTTGCCTCTGATTGTGTCTGTAGATTTCAAACTATTTCCCCATAGTTTGTTTTATTTATTTTTTTTAACAGGTGGCTTGAGAGGACAGTGGAGAGACAGAAAGTGGTTTCTTCCCCCCTCTCAGAGTGCAGGAATATCAGATGAATTTATTAAGGTGGAGTGTGGGACTCTGGTTTGAAGTGAGCATGGTTCCACTGCTTCTTCACTAGACACTCACATGTGGCACCTTTTGTCTCATTTTTGTAAACTGACCTATAAGAAGCTCTAAATGGGGTGAGAGTTAGAAGGCAGGTGAAGAGCCTTTCTGTTACCATTAGTAACACACTTGCACCCATTTTATCTGTAAATTGAAAAAGGAAGATTGCAGCAACTCCCTGTGCGTTACACGTCTTGATAACAATTAGGAGGAGCAACAGGGGCCATCTGGCTATTCTCACTCTTTCAGCATATTTAGCATAAAACCTGCTATAAAATAAGAGGTCTTGTTTTGTGGCAGAGCATGCATCCATTTTTTAGTTGCCTGTGTTTTTTCTCTGCCATGGAAATCAAGAGAACTGTGTCATCAGGGAAAGGGACTGGAGCTCCCATGCCCTGGCACCCCAGAGTGGCATCACCTCGGGCTGTGCACTCTGACAGGCTCCTGGAGGCACTGGGGATGAGGAAGAGCTTTTCCATGCAAAAGCCCCTTTCCTACCATTTTTTCACACACACCACTGGGCATTTCCTGCTTTGCCCTTGCTTTCCTGGAAGCCTCCATCTCAGCTTAATTTTGGGAGAGTCTCCTCCTGGAATAGGCTGATCCCTTCTTTTGAATGTTTCATCAGAATGATCTATAAGAGGTACCACTGTGGAACAAATTTGTCATTTAAACAGAAGAAAAATATCTTGTTTTAATAGCTGCAACTTCCCACCCAGACTGCTGATCATGGTTCAGCCCCAGTGGCTGCCTCCCTCCTTCTTTAATTAAGACCCATTTCACCACAGCCCTTACTGGTGTAGCCTTGTTTGGCTTTGAGGATGGGTATAATCCCAGTGGCATCAGGTGTCTCAGCAGCCTTCTTATGCTGTCTAACAATACAGTTATTTAAAGCTGAGTTTTTAATGAAGTTATTTTACGGATCAGCCCTGGTGCAAAAGGCAATGGCTGAATTATTTTAGGAAAAAAATGCAAAAAATTCTTCACTTTTCAAATTCGGTAAATCACTTTCAGATGTTTGCATTATTCTGCCAGTGTGATTTGCAATAAATAAGTCACTGTGACTGCCATACCTGTGCACCTGCAGGTATCCCCACTTAGCTCCCACCTAAAACTGGTTTGGTTTCGTCTGAGGCTCCCAGCTCTCTGCATGCTGTAGTTCATCCAGAAAGCAGTTTGGGACAAATTAATTTGATTTCTGCAGCATCCTGGGGGGGACCTGGCAGGAGAAAAGCCTCTGTCGAGTGGCTGGGAGATGGGGAAGCTGCAGTTGAGGGTTTGGACAGAAGATGGTGCAGTGTTCCAAGGTTCCTCCTGCCCGAGTGGCAGCCGGCGCTCCCACACCTGGGCTCCAGGCTGGGCTCCAGCAAGCAAACCTCGCAGCAGTCAGCAACTTTATAATGGTATTGCAGTAACAAACACACGTTTTGCTACTATTTGTGGAGCAATGAATTAAGGTGGAATGTATATATACACACATGTATGTATAAAATACAGCCATGTATAAAAATCTCTATATATGAATTAAAAAAACAATCATAAAATTGAATTTTTTTTTCCCCCTGTGAATTCCTGTGCTGACTCCATCACTCTTATTTCAATGCAGGCATTAAAAGCCTTGCCCTGGCAGCAGATGTAAGCAAGCCTGAGGATGTGCAAAGGATGGTGGATGCAATTGTGGCTCGCTGGGGCACAGTCCACATTGCATGCAACAATGCAGGAATCAATCTGAATTCTGCAAGTGAAGAGACTTCCCTGGAGGAATGGGACAAAACTTTTAATGTTAATTTACGAGGATTATTTTTGTGCTGCCAAGTAAGTGTGAAATACTGCACTGCTTAGTTTTGCAAATGGGTATTACTATTCTAAGTGTTTGCTTTATCTCAAGATGTAATAGCACTTTATTAATAATTATCACAATAAAATCGGTCCTAGATTTGGTGGAATTTAGGAGAGACTTGCTTTATATTAATTAAAGATTTTTGGTCAATACATTCAAAAGCAGCTGGTGCTTGTTGGCTACCTAAGCCCAGGCACTAAAGAATGGCCAAAATTTTTTTTTTTTTTTTTGAAGGGTGGTTATTTGAAAACCAGAAATCTTGGAGGGGGGAATTCCCAACATTTGTGATTTTTTAAAAAAAATATTGCCAACAGTGGAGAGGCGTGAAATGACAATGGGATTTTTTTCCTTCATCAGCCATTTTTATACCAAGTTTTTATATCAGGTACTTAAAAAAAATGTGTTAGCACATCAACTCTTCTGAAAAGACTAATTTATTATCATGTCATTATTAGCACAATCACAGAAAGGGTCACTGGTCTTTCCTTTAATTTCTGTCACAGGCTGCAGGCCGCATTATGCTGAATCAAGGATATGGGAAGATAATTAACACAGCATCTATGGCAAGTTTAATAGGTGAGTGATGAGAGCTAGCAGTTGTGCTTCAGAATCCATATTTTAATTACTACCGATGCTATTTGAATCAATTAAACCTGTATTGGGAAGGAGTAAATCACTGACACTTCGTATTAGAGGAAATGTACTACAAAATTTTTATTGATATCATTTTTCAACATTTATCTGTCCTCAATGTTTTAGAGCACTTATTACTTTTTATAGAAAAGGCGGAGTCACCTTCTCTGACTCTGGTGCAGATACCACAGGAGAGGTGCTGTTCCCTCCATGCTGTTCCAGGCAAACTCCTTGGCATGTGGGAAGCTGAGCCCACAAGATGCTTACAAGCCACCCAAAGGGTTTTTGTGCCAATATTTGCCCTGGTACCCATGGGTTTTATAACATTCTCACTGCCAACAGGTGCCTGCACCAACGCTGCTGAATCAGCAGTGTCATCAAAAGGACCAATAAACCATTGTAACATATGGAATGAAATCCCTACTGCTGAGCTAATCTGGAAGGCTGCTGAGCTGAAGCCCATGTAACAAAAATTGATCAATTACACAAATTAAGCATAGCCCTTTAGGAATTTATTTTATTGGTCTGGACATCTGTTGCAGTATTGTCCAAATCCAAAAATCAAATGGTGCTTTGGGTTGCCAAGTTAGGCAAGAAAATCTAGTAGCTATAAAAGTACAACTGAAAACCCCTGTATTAATATCATGTCCATCTGCCGAATGTTACATAAATATGCAGTCTTTTTATTTTCCTTTGGAATAATGTTTATTTTTACTGTGCCCAGTTTGACATTCAATGTCATTCTACTCAGTTTATTGCACAGTAACTTTAAATGGTTCTTCAAAAATCCATTTATAATGTTGTTGTTAATATTTTTTCAAGTGTCTTTACCAGCTGTTTTACTTATGCTTAAACACAGGCACCATCCCTTCATCCCAACTTTGTAAACTTACAAAAACTCCCCAAGAAAAGTAGTTCTGAAAAGATTGTGAGGCTTTAAATTTCAAATAGCTCAGGCTTTCCTGCTCTGCTCTGAGCAGTCGGGCTCTGGTCTGTGCTTGGGCAGTCACCATCCACATCCTTGTCACAAAGCAAAATTTCCTGGGATGCAGTCCATCCTGGGGAAAGTTAGGAAGCTCTGGGAATTGGCACAAACTGGGGATCTGCTGGTTTGGCTCCCAGCTCCCAGCCTTGCTGCAGCCCAGCAGTGGTCTGCTCTGCTTAAGGAGAGGATTTTTCCAACTTTTCCATCGGGGCTTGGCACAGCTCTGCTGAGCTGGGTGGTGATGCCATTCCAGCATCCATCCCAGCCCCAGCTTGGAGCTGCACCTCCTTGGCTGGTGAGCCAAGCCCAGAGCTCCACCTGGGGATCGTATTTGAGGGCAGTACCAGTCCTGGACAGCAAGGAACATTGGAAAGCAGCCCTGAGAGGAACCTGGAAGGGTCATCCCAAGATGCATTTAAATGTCAGTGAAAGCTAATGCATGTTAGGCCAGAAGTTAAGAGATGGAGAGATGTGTTTACCTTCTGAACCTGTTTGAATCTTGGCATTGAGAAAATCTAGTAGTTATGAAACTACGACTGAAAACCACGATGTTCATATCATGTCCATCTGCTGAATGTTAAATAAATATGTTGGTTGGTTGGTTATTTAAGTACGTTGGCCAACTGGCATAGTATGAAATGTTTCTAGAAATAGTTAGGGGATATTTTTTTTGTTGTTGTTGTAGGTTGAGTCCTTCCTCAGAGATACAGGAAAATGAGGAGACACTTAGCAGGATAGGGAGGTTTTTGTTTGTGATTTTTTCCAGATACACTGCTCAGAATCAGCTTTAATTAATCGAAGATAAGCTGCATACATTTTGCATATGTGCATTTTGATTGTGGTATTCCAATGGAATTATTCCAGGCGTTGGCTCCAGCAGCGGCGGCTCGGCCATTCACACAGGTGTAACTCAGGGCTGTAATTTTTACAGTGATATGAAAAATATTCACTTTAATTTTTACAGTGAATATCTTTAGTGGGAAGTGGTCTGCTCTGCTCTGTGTGCACCTCTCATTAATATTGTGGGGCTGCTTCAAGGGCAGGCTGGGAGCCTGATGCACCAAACAAGGGGGCAGCAGCAGTGTCAGGTTGTTGTGGTATAACCCCAGAGCCCTTCCCTCTCTCCCCCAAGGATGGGAGAGAGAATCTAGGAAAAAAGGTGAAACCTGTGGGTTGAGATAAAGGCAGTTTATTAGGACAGAAAAGAAGAGGCAAATAATAGTGAGGAAAAAAGAACACAAAAAAATACTGGTGCACAGTGCAGCTTTTCAATACCCACTGACCGATGCCAGTCAGAGTACCCAGCCAGCTCACCCCAGTTTTGTTTTTCAGCACAATGTCATGTGATTTGAAATATCCCTCTGGCCAGTTAGTCAGCTGTACTGGCTATGTCCCCTTCCAGGTTCTTTTGCCCCCAGCCTCCTCACTAGCAGGGCAGCAGGAGGCCCTGAAAAGTCCTTGACTTAGAGTAAGACCCACTCAGCAACAACTAAACCATCAGTGTGTTAACCATCAGTGTGTTAACATTATTCCTGTCCTAAATGCAAAACACAGCACTGTAACAGTTACTGGGAAAAAAAACACCCAGACAAAGTCAGAACAAAGGTGTTTAAAACAAAACACAGCTAATGCTGGCAGAATTTTTATCTGCTTTCTCTTATCATTTGTCTTGAATATGAGTGAGTGTCCTTGCTTCCCAGAAGCCTTAGCAATGCAGATTTTTTGGTGACACTGCTGGAGGCATAACTTAATTCACAAACCCCATTTTGTATGAGTTTGGAGGGTTACAGATTTGCTCTTCTCTCTCTAAGAGACCACCTTAGGTAAGGGAAGAGGAGGTGGCATGGGGTGCCTAGCTGCAGAAAACCCATCACCAGAGATTCACAGCACCTGTTGGCTTTTCCTTGAGTTCTTCCAATTGAGAGTGGCTGAGTGTCTCAGCAGGGGAAAATTTCATGCTTCTGACTACCTTCTTCAGATATTCTTATAAAGACAAAAGTCCATGGAAGGACTTTTGATAGCTGATTCTCGTGGCTTGCAGCAACTTGTTCTCACCCACATGCACTGTAGGTGCAGAGCCAGAACTCCTCTCCTCTTAGCAAGTGATCACCAAAATGATTTATCACAGACAGATATGTTTGGAAAGTTTAGCAAAGAACTGCTTTTGGGAGGTTACAAGGTTAACTACCGAAGTTGTATGTAACTTGGAGCTGATGCATGGCAATTAATCAAGAAATTACGTTCCACATCTCTTTGAGAGCCCCCACGGCTCGCTGCGTCAGGGGGCAACTGGCACACACTGAGGGCAAAGCAGTTCTGCTGGTCAAAATGCAAATTATTTCATATTGAATGAAAAAGAGCACAGAATAAATGCTGGCAGACGAGGGCCATGGTAGGAAATGCTCTTTTTAGCAAGGAAAAGGCCTCTGAATTCTGAGCTAACCTGCAGCATATGCAGAAAAAAACCCTCTAATTGTTGCTTCCATCATGTGTGTGCTTTAAATCTATTCACAAACCTCTCTGTTCAAGGCAAAGGTCCTTGTTCACATACTCACTGATTTGCAGCAGTGCTTTTTGGCTCTTTCATAGTTTGGGTAACTCAGTTATCACCTTCTTTCCACCCTTTACATTGACATATTCAAGCCCAAGAGTTTAAGTCAATAAAATCAGTAGTGGGTGTGTTGGGATGCCATGGGTGGGAGTGATATAGAACTGATGCATCAGCTTAATTTATTGAGACCAGTTTAATGCCAGCTACCAGTGCTGCTTATGTGTTTTTATCAAAATGCTGGGAGTTGGGGTTTGGCTGCTGAAAGTGATTCCCTTTCTTCCAGGGTTCAGCGTTATCCAACCCCACAGGCTGGAATTGCCTGTCTTTGTGACTACTGATATTTGCCCTGATTTCCCCCTCTCTCCCTCCATCAGAGTCAGCAGCTCAGTGAAGCTCTGTGCTGATACAGAGCTAATTATGGATGGATGCTTTGCATTGGATTTGTTTAATGAAGTCCTAATGGCAGCCAGAAAAGTCCAAGGAGAGATTCTTTGTGGGTGTGAATCCCAACACCTGGACTGATTTGGATTGACTCCCGTGGGTTTAAGGCACTTTACACCCACTAGGGATTTGTCCTTAAGTAGCTTTCACTGAGCTGGAGAGGGGCAGAGCCACCCGAGCACACAGCACTAACAAGCTTGAACATTGTAATTAGCAAGCTGATCATTTTCTGTCTTTGACTGACATGTGACATCTCTGAAACATTTTCAAAGGCTTCAGATTTTGAAAGTGGTGGGTGTTCTGAATTTTTGGGATGCACCTGTGTTCACATCCACACAAACATTAGTTAGATCATAAGATGCGTTTGCCTCAGACTATGGATAATTTAAAAATTAGGGAGAATAATTTGTTCCAAGAAGCTATATATAATATGTTATATAAAATCTATTATGCACTAATATCATATTCTATCATATAATGTCATATCAAACAATTTACTGTTACATTCAGCAATCACATATTACCTACCACATAATATAAATAATATTAATATATTACATAACACAGAATACATAATATGTTAGACATTTTACTATTAATTATGTAATATTTTATAATTATAATATATTTTATTACTATTACTGTGTACAAGTATATTAACATACATATGTGTATAATATATTAATGTGCATATGTGTATATGATTATTTATCTTCCTTCAGAGCAGTCAATTATTGCATATATATGTGTAATACATTGTCTTTTTCTTTGCCCAAATATGGGATCATTTAAATATCTTTATTTTCATTTGCACCATTGTTTTCCAGTAGCCTGTCTGCTGAGACAAAATTGTTAGATGGAAAAATACATATTTAGGGGTTTGTGCTGTAGGTGGCTGAATTCTTGCTGCTCCCCGCCTGGTACCTGGGAAAAGGGCAAATAGCTCATCTCCATGCAGGGAGTTGTCTGTGTAGTGCCTGAGCTATTTTAATTTGGGAAGAATAAATAATTTTCTTCTTCTGAATCCCTTGTAGTCCCTCACCCACAGAAGCAGTTGGCGTACAACGCCTCCAAAGCCGGGGTCGTAAAATTAACACAGACATTGGGAACCGAGTGGATTGACAGAGGAGTAAAAGTCAACTGCATTTCCCCGTAAGTAAAATGTAGTCTCATTTTGAAACTACAAAGGGAATGAAATGTTCTACAAAGCTCAAATGAACACTATCTCAGCAAATAAAGTTTCTAATTAGCAGGTGGATTGCATCCCTTTTTATGTTGTCTTTTCCTTAACAAAGGTTTAAATACTTAGAACCAAGCCTGCTCTGTTGCTGTGTATACTCAGGGATTTAAGGAGAGGTTTTAGCATTTGGTAATAGGTTTTCCAATAATGTGAAGGGTAGTTTTTAGCATTTCCCTTCCAGATGAAATATTTCCTTAGTCTGTCCAAGCCTTCTGTGGTTAAAGAGTTTTTGACACTTAACAGACATTACTTCTTTTCCCTTTTTACTTGAGACAAATACATAGGCACTTTAAAAGCTGCATTTTACTGCTGTTATTAAGCTACTGCTCAGCTCCAACAGACACAGGAGGCCAGGTGTAGTTTTGTAAATATATATATTTATTACAAATTACATTTTCCTTATTTTTGGAGATTTAAAGCTCTGTGTTTTAGGGTATTTATTCACAAAGAAGTTTTCCTACTAGGTCCACTTTGTCTCTCCCTGTTTCTCACACACATGCCCAACCAGTCATTTTATTAAACAATTAGCAGTGCATGATAGTGCTGAGCAGAAACCCAAGTGGATAGCATTAATTGGAAGCGGTCAAATTCTGTAGACCATTGAAGTCAATCAGAGTAACTAAGAAGGGCAGGATTTTAACCCAGGAGTTAAATTGTAATAATGAAGATAATAATGTAGATCAAATTAGGGAAAACAAATTACATATTTTAATCCACAAAGTGGAGGGGGAAAAAAAAATCACAGAGCTTAATGGCAAGTGCTTCTGTTTTTACCGCTGGTCTGCTCTCCCCTTGCTTGTGCTAGCTGTCTTCCTTATGATTATTTATTACTAATTATACCAGAGACTCCAGCCGTCGCTCTACGTGATCCACAGATTCTTTCAACAGCATCTTACCTCCTAATGGGATTTTCCCCATGCCCATGCTAGCAGCACTGTAATGGTGTTCCTACAACTAGTGCTAGTGAATTTACACTGGCTTTCGGGAGCTGGGGAGATGAAGGGAATTAGGGAAGCTCAGCAGGACCTGGCAGGAATTGTGTCTGAAAACATACGGGTAATCTGCACCAGCAGAGGTGGGATAGCTGTGCCACATTCACAGCAATTACAGATGACATGCCTCTTGCAGGAGGAATTACCCATTTCTTAGGGGCTTACATACATTTAAAATATAGGCACCAAATGATCAAAACTCATTGTTTTGTACAGCTTGGAAGCAAGCACTCACTTCTAGAGAAGTTATGTTTCTGGAGACAGTTGCCAGAGCACAGAGAAAAAATAGACAGCTTCTCTTTCTACTTTTCAAGGCAACACAGGGCTGCATTTTGATAATCTCTACCTGTCTTAAACTCCAGCTCTAAGCTCAAAACCCTTTGACAAAAAGGGGTGATGTGTTGCCGCCTTGCAGGAACAGCCAGGAAGGATGCAGGGAGAACAAAAATTTTGCTGCCTTTGAGGTCCCCTGTTGTGGACAGAGCAGTTTTTCCCAATGCAGGTGGGAACCTGGACTGAGCTGCTTTGGAGACCAGCAGAACTTCCCTCACAGGGCCTCCAAGGGGCTCTGGCTGAGCCCCTCATAATGGGATTGCCCAGGGACCTCTGGGCATGAGGAAGGAGCCTGCAGCAGTTCATGGAGCTCAGATCCCTCATCCCACGAGCAAAAGCCACATCTGCTTCTGGGTGAATACCTATTCACATTTATAGTCCTGTCTGTGTGAGATGTGAACCTGCATTTCAGTGCACATTTGGACCCATCCCCAGAACTGTGGACCCCACTAGTGTCACTGTATCTTGACGTGACTCACAGAGGACCAGGGACACCTTTGACCCACTTGATCTGAGTACCCAGCACCAGCAGGAGCCTCAGTGTCATCTTATAACAGGATGTGATTTTAAGGAGTCTAAGGAGAACAGATGTACATATAAGGCATGATGGTATCCAAGACCAGCTCTGGATAAGTAGAATATCTGTGTCCTTAAGTACTTTGCCCCTCCCAGTCAAAGCTTTAAGACACTCCCAGTGTGCCTCTCTCTGAAGCTCCAAATGCTCCAGTCTGGCCTTAAACATTATTTCACCGTGCAAACCTTTTGGCCTTTTCCCCCTCTTCCTTTCTGGTCACTTTTTATCAACTTAATTTCTTAATGAGTGCATAAAACTTATGCAGAGCAATGCATAAAAGTTAGCAATGCATAAAATGTTATGACAGAGTCCTTAGGATGATTTATTGCATTTATAAAATTGAACATGCAGGCTTCTCTTGCTGGCCAGGCAAACCTGATGCCTAGGGAGAGAAGGTGGCTGAGATTCCCTGGATGCTTTGGCTGACTTATGCTGTTGCTGTTGTGGAACCTGTGCTCAGTGCTTGCACCACCTCCCAGTGCCATCACCTCATAGCCTGCTGCACAGCTGATGCCAAAAAATGAAGAAGGTCTTGGAGTCTTCCTGAAATGGATGTGGGGGTTGAACTGCAGAGGGTACTTGGGTGTAATCAGGGAACTTTACAGAGCACTGACTGATGCCCAGCTGCCCAAAGGATTCAGTATCTTTGTCGGTCCCAGGACATGGAAGTGTGTTGGGTGTGATGGAAGAGGAAATTCTGGAAGGTGTCTGTTTTTTGGCATGTGCAGCATCGAACACATCATTTTTGCAGCCATTACACTGAATCAATGTCCATTTTTTTTGGCTAATTACTGCCTTCTTGATTAGCAAGACATGAAACACCATTATGTGATGACCTTTGGGATGGCAGGTGGAAGTTGATGTTAAGGTCAGCTTGCAACCAGGCCAGCAGCCCTGGGGGACAAACCATGTTCTCTCCTGATGGGCTGCAGGGCTTTGGGTGTGGGCTGCTGGGCAAAGAGCCTTTGTGTGCCCTGCATCCTGCCCTGCTCCTCTGAAAGCAGCCACACAGTGCTGCACCAGGCTGTAGCCCCAGAAAGCAGGCAGGACAGGATCACTGCAGGTTTGGGGAGCACCCCATAAGGGGGAAGGAGAGGCAGAGCTGGCAGGTGAAGGAGCACCCCAGCATCACCTGAAGGCATCCCAATTAAGCATTACTATCCCCATTAAGCAGCAGTCGTTGCTGGTAAGTATCTTTGGACTTAAATCTTAATTCCTTGGGAGATGTCCCAATTAAGTGGATCTTGTGATTAAACACTTCCTGATTAAGTGGAGTGTACTTAACTCATTCAAATTAATAACTCATCTGAAAGAAATCAAGTTACACACAGATGGAATCTTTTTTTGCTCTCATTTGGGGATTGAGTGCACGTAACAATTCCAGTTAAGTATCTGGTAAGTGATATTTTTCCTAATGTGTCTCTCGAAGTGGAAATATTTCAGGCAGTTGTTTTTTTCTCTTTTTTTTTTTGTGGTCTTTTTTTTCGCCCCTCATGTCCAAAATTGTCCCGTGTATCAATAATGAAATATTGATGCTCATATCTAACATTAAGGAACCAGCAGTTTGATATTACATTGACATGCAACAGAAAGTACTGATAGGCTCAGCACTGCATACGAGATGAGGTAGGGAATTAATGCATTGGCAGTTGTCTTTGCTGGAACTGGTTAGGAGCCAACTAAAATCTGCCTAAAAGGGTTCGACAACATTAAATTGCCCAACTTGGCACCAAGCTTTCCCAGAAGATGTGTAGTATCAATGACATGCCTAATATTTATAGTGCCATCAGTATGTGTGTTTGCAACTTTTAAGTTTTGTGCTATATTTTTTTCTCATTTCTATAACAAAAATTTGTAGTGAAGTTTGGTTTCACATCTAAATTTTTGCTACGTGGAGTGAACCTAAAGAAAGGTCCAGCAAGAGGCACAGCACGGTGATTCACAGACTGCAGTGATCAGACCAAAGATCATTTTTCTTAACAGATTGAAAAACGTCCTCTTTTTAGCAAAATCTGTTGTGCTGGAGGACTGTGTGTTTTACTCCCTAATCTGCATTCCCTTGGGGTTAAAATATATCTGTAAATGAAAAAAAAAAAAAAAAAAAAAGAAAATCATATGGATCTTGTTCTGGTTTCTGCTAGTGTAAAGCCAGAATGGTGATGATGATGGTGATGGTTTTGTAAGCTCAGTGAGAGGCACGTAAGGGAAAGGAGTTCAATATATTTCATGTCTGCTGCTCAAAGCACGTTTCTCTCTGAAGAAAACCAGTTCTTGAGGAGTTTGGGAAAGCAAGGAGGGAGACCAGGGGGCTCTGCTTGAAGGAAATAAGTAAACCATTCACAGTCCTATACTGGAATGTGCTTAATTTTGTTACATTGCCAGAACTTAAGTGAGCTGCATCGCTCAATGTTTCTGAACTGCTCTGCTCTTTATTGACAATTACAATAAAATATAAAGCTGATATTTAAATCCTGCCTGATTAGTGCGAACAGAAATGTTTGGGGGAAAATCTGAATTAGTTCCACTTCGTAACAGAGTAAATAGTGGATTTCAACCTTCATTTAAAACAAAAGGTAAATCTCATACCCAGAATCCAGTCTGTCTCAAAAAATTATTTCCTTGGAAGTCTAAATTGGGATGCCGATGAAGTTACAGAACAAAACGGGTATTTTTATACTTTGTTCATTTCATATTTATCACTAGCTTGTTTGCTAATTTTCATTTGCAAGAGGCAATTCTTCCAGCTAACTGGCTGCCTCAATGGGCCACTGATTTCTTTGAAGTGACAGTCTGTAAATATGCATAAAAAAGAGATGCAATTAGCGTGTGTGTGGTTCAGTGCAGCCTGATTTCATTGGCAAGTTTACCCACAGTGTTGATAAGCTACATTATCTAGAAAATTGGCCGCTGAAAAACAGCACCTCTGATTGCCAGCAAAGGTTCCAGATAACAGGGTGCTGAAGAGAAATATAATTGAGGTTGAATATGTTAACCAAGGTGTCACATGCTCCTTAGAAGCGCTAATTTATCAGCATGTTGGAATTTTTATTAACATTTGGAATGCATTTCTACCACACTAATGAAGTGGAATTGGCAGTTCAGGTTTTAGTTATTGTCATTTCTGAGAAGTTAAATGTAATTTCTCGTTAGACACAGTTATGTAAATATATTTGTTCAGGGGCTGAAAAAATTATACATTTCGCAAAATACAAATATGTTGTTAAGGAGGAGTATGACAAATCAGTTGCAGTTAAAGTCATAAAAGCCAGCCAAATCTTTGCCCTGCATTGTGCTTCCTGCAGCATTTTAGGGCAGCTGAAAAAAAACAAACTTAGCAGAGTTTTAGTAAATAGTGGAGTCAGTCATTAATGTAAAAGAGGCAAGACAGGTAAATCAGTGTGATTTGTTGGGCGTTGGTTTAAGGGGGATCACACTGGCTGTGTTGTGCTTATCTCTGCCCCTCCTTTTTTTGTGTGGAAAGGCTCTGGTGCCCAGAAGGGTGCTGGCTTTTGTTCCCCTCGTTGTTTGACGTATGGGGAGTTGGTCTGTTTTCAGTTTCTGGGCTGTACACAAGCATGCTATATGACATTAGTTGTAGAGTGATGAAAAATTGGTGGAAGGACAACAGTTCCCAAGAGCCGTGACAGACCCAATTCAAGGCACTTTCACTTCCAACGCTGTGCTTATTTTCTAGAAAAGAAATTAAAACCAGTGATTATGGGTAACCTAAAAGTAAGAGGGTTGTGCTATTAGCTAAGAAGATTGTGTGAGTGTATGTGTACCTGAAAGGAAACCTCTGAGCTGCCCATCAGCAGCGAAAGGTGATGACAGGAAAGGAGCGCTGTGGAAGCTTGCACCATGACTTTCAGCAGGGGCAGAGCAGGCCGGGTGTGCTCATCTCCTTCGTGCTGTTACCCTGCTTTCCTTCTGAATTAACACCTCAAACACCTCTAGGTGCTGCCTTTCCTTCTGGGCAGGACTGGTTGCTAAACCCTTGGTCCTTGTGCTCGCTGCAGGGGCATCGTTGACACGCCGCTGATCCGCTCGCAGGCGCTGCGGCCGCTGCTGCAGCGCTGGCTGGCTGGCATTCCGGCCGGGAGGCTGGCCCAGCCCACGGACCTGCAGGCTGCCGTGGTCTACCTGGCCTCTGAAGCCTCTGACTACATGACAGGCCACAACCTGGTCATCGAGGGAGGCCAGAGCCTGTGGTGAGAGGCATCCTGCAGTCTCCCTCCTCACGGGCCTTGGAAAGTGCGTGTTAGAGTAAAGCTTAGTCCCACCTTTGGCTTGTGTGACTACGTGGCCAGCTAATATGAAATTATTGTTTTCTTCTTTTAGGTGTTAATTTGGAGACTTGTGTAATGCACAGGAAGAATAAGGCAAAAAAAAAAAAAAGGCAATCTTTCATTTTTCCAGCATTTTCGTGTTTTTCACTGCGCAGTCACGTTTCTGTTAAATTAGTATTTAATGATATAAAAGTACATTTACTGCAGTGAGATTTGGCTATTATTTAAGTTTAACAGGGGGCATTTTTAAAGCAATCAATATTAGCTGGTCTGTGTAGTTTATTGTTCTTAAGCAATTTTTTTGTATTCAAGTTGTTCCAGTGACATCTGTGAGTGGTGAAAAACAGTTGGATGTAGTGTTAAAAAAAATAAATTAGTTCATTACATTTGAACCTGAATGTTGCCATTTTATATTTACTGGTGTTCTTTAGTTTTTGACAGTGTTTTTATACAAACACCCACATAAATGCCCCTGAAAGAACAGTGCTGCACTTAATAGAGATTCATGGTTGGTAATTATAATGGCTCTAATCCAAACCTATTGAGGTAAGTAGGGACTGCTCATATACTTCAAGTTAAAGGCATGTTTAAGTGTTGATACAACTGGGTCTTTGTTTTCCATGACAGACAGAAGTAAGCAAAGGTCATCTTCCAAATAATTTCTTTTTTCTCTTGTAAAATCCTGAAGACAACTCTTGGGTGTAAACCAAGGCCAGCTCAAGTGATATTGATACAGTTCTGTTGGCCGAAGACCTCCTTTTGGTGATAGCATTGGGTTCCTTGCTTATAGGCAGTAAAACATGACACAATAACCCCACGGTTCTGATATTGCTCTGGATAAAGACAGACTTCCATCCTGAGGGCCCTTAAGCACAACCTAAGGAGGATTTACGGGAAGAAATTCACTTGCAAATCCTCGTGTCATTTGTTTTGCATTTGGCAGCTCTTTGTTACCATAACATAAATAATTGTGGATGGATGTCATTACTTTGATTAAGTGCTACAAGCCCATGCATTGGCTGGCCATTATTGTGGGGAATTGCTGTAATGGCTTCAGACTTGACATTCACTGCTACGTTGTAAGGTATGCGCCTCGCTGACGTACTATCATCGTTATCGTGGATAAAGTGCAAGAAGATACTTGTCTTCATTAAATTTTCTATTAGACCATTGATAATTAATACATATCTCATGTTTCATCTTGAGTCGTTTTTCTGGGGAGTGCTGCTGTTAAGCGACTCAGGGCTAGAGTTTTTTGGCTTGAAATCCTTGCCTTGTGTGCATGATCTAATTTATTGACAGTGCTCTGCAAACTCACAGGCTTAAGTAGAGCTTGATTTTGGATAAATCTTCAAGAAAAACAATTAAGGATTTAAGCGTTTTATTATTTTTCTGGGCTCACAAAACCTTTTCTCTCCTAGCTCCCACACTTGCATCATTTTGTGTCATGCTCTGGAGGGCTCGGTGGAGTTCTCACATCCCTCTGGCTGGCTTTTCACCCAGAGGTTAATGTGCAAACATTGGTGAACTCATCAGGAGCTCTTCCAAGGGATCCTAGAGGGGCTTGTATACTATTGCTTTGACTGCTGGTGAACAGTTTGTTGCAGCTCTACCTAAAGTGTAAAATAATGAACTTCAGTTAATTTGAAACACAAACTGCAGTTGGCACTGGAACTATGAGGAGTGTTTTCACTTTCTCAGCAGAAAGACAAAAGGCTGAATGGACTGCTGAGGCTGAACTCCCATTCCTTGCCTGGAGATGGTTGAAGTTCAGCTCTAAAAGGCACTGGCAGGGCACTGCAGGAAGCTGAACTTCACTGCCCTGGTTTCGGGAAGACTTTCAGCCAGCAAAGGTCATGCTGTGATTTTCACAAGTTTCAAGTTAAAAACAAAACCCAGACATAAAAAAAAAATCACCTAGACTTAAAAAAAAAATCAAAATGATCTCTTAACTAAGCAGCCTCCAGTGTTTGGACTAGAGATTGTCTCGCCTGCTCTGTTTGCCCCCAGGCTCTGCCTTTGAAGGGCTGAGTGGGCAGAGCAGAGGAATGAGGTTACCTGCACAGGCTGGTGTGGGGCTTGGCTCCTGTTTGGGGACATTGCTGTGTGCCCATGTGGGCCCTGGCCCTGCCCCATGTTGGCCCAGAGAGGCTGGTGGAAGGGGCTGTCTCTCCCTCCTTGACACAGGAAGGGCTCAGGACTAAGCAGCCCAAGGGGACGCAGCGCTTGGTGCCAAGTCCCCAAGCTAACTGGCAAATACCCTCACAGTAATTATGTATTTCATGGCATCCTCACTTTGGCCAAGGAAACATCCTGGAGGAGACCATGTGTCAGAAGGGAAGTGTCTTTCTCCCTGTATGTATGAGCTGGTCTGTCTTTTCCTAAGGAAACACTTTTATCTCTCTCCTCCACAGGCCTGTTGAGTCATCAAATGGGTTGGGTTGAAAAGGATCTTAAAGATCTTCTAGTTCCAAGCCCCCTGCCATGGACAGGGACACCTTGCCCTAGACCAGGTTGCTCAAAACCCTATCCAACCTGGCCTTGAACACAGGGCTTCATCTGTTTGGGAGCTCTGGCAATGGCACTGTGGATCCTCACCCTTTCCCTCAGAATTTCCTGAGGAAAATGGCTGATTTCCACTCAAAGGCAGGGCTGTGACCATGCAGTGCTGCTTCTGTCTGGTAGCACCAAACTTGGCATTTGGGTTGGGAGCTGTGGGGTGGCTGCTCCTTGGGCATGGGGCTCCCCACACTCTGCCTTGTGCTGTGGGGGAGGCTCATTGCTACAACCATGGAGTCTCTTCTGGAGACGCAGCCCCAAAGACAAGTGGAAGCACAAATTTCCACTTTAAAGGCAAAAAACAAAGTTCAAGAATTTATGTCAATGTCTAGAAGTGTCCAAAAGGAAGGTATCGAGAGGATGGTGGTGATGCCAAGTCAAAGGACAAGAGGCAATGGGCACCAAGTGATTCCCAGGAAGTTCCACCTGAACACAGGGAAGAACTTTGCTGTGCAGTGACGGACCACGGGAACAGACTACCCAGAGAGGGTGTGGAGCCTCCTTCACTGGGGATAATCCAGAACTATCTGGCTTCCACACCGTGTTATGCATTCTAGAACAACCCTGTTTGATCATGGAGGTGGGACCAGGAGACACACTGTGGTCCCTTCCAGCCAGAACCATTCTGAGATTCTGTGAGGAATGTGAGAAAAGCCTTCCCCGCTCCTAGCAGGGGAAGCCCTGCGGTGCAGGGGATGCGGTGTGGGGGCATGCAGAGCCGGGGGGAGCGGTGCAGGGGGGATGCAGTGCAGCGGGGATGCAG
>VZRH01000299.1:646716-691721 GCA_013397555.1 Urocynchramus pylzowi | reverse complement strand
AAGTTAGTACTTTTGATATTTCTAAGTTTTTTTTTTTTTTAAACATTTATGTAGAACACCACATAATTGCAGAAAAGATAATAGTCACATACCCTAGGGCTTGGTGTACACTTATGTTAAAAGTACAGCTTTTATTGGCAACTAAAGTAATAACCTTTCCATGTCAAATTGCTTTAAATTAAACTTAAAAAAAAAATGCTGGCTGATACCCACACTTAGTAATTGTCAAACATTAGCATAATGTGGAATACTAAAGCTGCTTAAATCTTGGGTTTGAAAATAATTATTTACTTAGGTAAATTCTCTATTCAAAAGCATAATATTAGATTTTTTTTTATACAGTCTCCTCAATGTATATGTTAAAATGCAGACCTGAGCTTGACGTGGAAGTGGGGCTGAATGTTACTGTGGTCTCTGAGAGAAAAAGGAAGATTTTATACCTTTAGCTCGTCCATCCATCATTACTCACACAGAAAGAAATGTTTTAAGGTTGTACCTCTGGAGGCAGAGGTGCTGTGGGTGACATCTGGTGACCCAAGGACAGTGACCTGCAGTACCTGCTGACCGTACTCCCTGCTGCATCCCCAGAGTGCCACATAATGTTTCTGGTGCTGAACAATGTCTGGGAGAAGGATGTCTCAAGGATGTGGAAGTGGAAGGCCAAGGGCAGCAGGTCAGTGGAGTGTTTCATCCAGGTGCATTTCAAATTTCTGCTCCAGCACAGAACTGGAGCACATGTGGTGGGAGCCATTCAATTCTCCAGTGTGAAGCAGGAGAGGGGACATTTCACAGTGAGAATGTGGCTCTCAGGGCTTGCTGCTCTGTGTGAAGGAAACTGGACCTTCCAGGTGCTGCGAGGACACAAGTCCTTGTGGTTTTCTGCTTTTGGGAGGCCCAGCCTCTGACATGCCCACCTTGTGGAGTCCATCCCCTTGCCAGCACTTCCCTGTGAAGTCCACCACAGCACTGTGAATCTACTGGTTCTTCCTCAGAAACTTGCCAGTGTTTTACTGGAAGTTCAGCAAAACCTATTTTGGAACATTTTCATAAAGAAATCAGCAGTGCCCTTATTAGGGCAAAAGGTTTTTTGGCAAGTACCAAATACAACTTTGACTAGCAAGTTAGAAAGGGATTGTCCTTCCCACTGCTTTAGGGAGCAGGAAGCTCAAGAGCAGGGAAGCTCTTGCTGCCTTTCCAGCAACTTTTCAGAGGAGCAAAATGGAGTAGTAGTACCCAGTTACAAGGAAGTTATGAACTTCAAGAGAGTTAAACAGTTATTGGGAGGGGAAGCACAAGGAGCTGAGGACTGAAAATTAGGTAACTTTCCCAGCCTTGCCTAATACCATGAGTGTTTTACACAGTAATTATAAATCTGATTATATACTAATTTCCACACTGTTTCAATTCTTTAAAGCAGGGAAGGAAAGTACACGCTCTTCCTTGGAGAACCCTAATGTAGTCTTACAGCACATGCCTTCTCACCACAATAGATTGGAATTCTTCAAATTTCCTGAATAACAGTGAGTGTTTGCTGCTAGATTCTCATCTACCTGGTGTCTTTTGTCCATTCACACCTCCTTCCTTGTTCTCTAGAGCTCTTCTTTCCCCACCTGTCCTACCTGACCTCTTTTTCCTGCTCTGCTGTCAGTGCTGCTGCCCCATCACACCAGGGAAAAGAACACTGCAGGGGGACCAAGCAGAGTGCAGGCTGCCCAGAAATGCCTCTCAATGCCAAGGCCTGGATTTAAACTTCATTTACTTGCCCCCCAAACCACTCCATCATAATCCATGTTACATCAGGTACCGGGACTCCTTCTGTGGTAGCAAAAGCAGTAAGGCTCTTGTTGATGGGTGAGTGCAAGTAACTCCCACCTCAGTTCCTTCCTGTTTGAAAACATGAAGGTGTTCTTGAATATATGCTGGGTGTGGGGATGATATTGCCTCCCCTGGGAGATGTCCTTTGGGACACAACCCCACACTGCAGCTCTGCAAGTGCTCTCTGCCGTGCTCTATTTGCTCCCCTTTCTCCGGCGTAGCAGGCTGTGTACAGACACACTCTGTGTCTTTAGGAAGCCTCATTAATTCACAAGATACATATTTTTTTTTTCTCAACAGTTTGTAACAGCTTCTAAGACGTGTAAACTGACATTTTCAGATTTGTATTAAAATACTGAGAAAAAGATTTATGTTTCCATAGGCTACTTCCTATGTCCAGACAGACTTCTGACACTACCTTACATGTACAGTTGTTGCATAAATGATATGTTAACGCATGAGAGAAGCCATTCACTTGAAACTGTTCAGAATGATAAAGGGCTTTAATTACAGCCCTGATTGAAACAAGGCTTTTGGTAAATAGCAAAATGGCAAAACTGCATTGTTTCATTACAAGCCTTCCTTTGATGACAGTGTGGTTTGTCTCTGTTACTCCTCTTATTGCCATTTCACTCATCCAGTTCTGATGTTCAAATCCCACCTAAGAAATGGTAAGAGGCTCTACTTTAATGCTTACCTGTGAATAAGATGTTGGAAGTGTTGGTTTACTTTTGACACGCTGCAAAGTGCCTATGCTGTAACTGAGGAGTTAGATGTGGGGCTTGGTTCACCACTACACATTACTTTTTCCAGACCTCAGTTAGATGTACTCATCATCTTGCATGAAACCACATCAATGCCTTTCAGCAGGAATTCTCAGGGCAGTGTGATGATCATCTGGGAGCCCACTTTTCTCCTCCTTTGCAGGGGACTGTTGCCTCTGGTGGCAGAAACTTAGGTTATATTTAGATCCTCCAAGCAGCACCACGCAGAACACAAGCTTCAATGAACTTCAGCATCTTTCTGTCCAAGCATTTCACATGCTCCTGAATCGTCTACATAGATTTTTTTTTTTTAATTTCTAATTTTAAACAGATCTTTCACTGCAGAAATGTTGGAAAGTCTCTTCTCAGTGCTAGAAATGGCTTGAGTGGGTCGCAGATGCTCGGGAGTCATCCTCCCTCCTTTTCTCCTCCGGTACTTTCTGGAGTTAGTCTAAGTAGTCCTGAATGAAGAGGCAAATCTTCTCTCTTCCGAAGCTCCTCATAAATGTGCTTGCAGTTAATATGAGTCCTTTTATATTCTCTCCCTTCAAATTCTTTGGATTAAAACAAATACCGTCTGGTTCTTTTAGCTCTTTTGATTATATATTCAGAACTATTGTGTATCCTGGAAAAGGAATTCTTTTCAGTTTTCACTTTTCTTGACAACAAGCTGAAAAATTTCCCCAAATGAAAATTTCCTGCAAAAGTCTTGGTTTGTTCCAAGACCCATTTTTCAAATAAGTAACGTTTTGATGAAAAAATGCCAACCTGTTCTACTTAACAACTGTTCGTGGAACTGACGAGAGAAAAACAAGGAATTGGAGAAAAAAATTACCGAGTCTTTTATGTAGAGTTAATCTTTGAATATTCCTGTTGTTTCAGTAACAGACAAGATGTTGGTACAAGTAGATGAATATTTAAACATTAGCGTTGACACTGACTTATCTTCTCGATAACATATTGATCGTGCTCTTTCTATAGAGATTATTCCGGACTTCCCATGGAGTCAGGGAGCAGCTTAATGAAGTCACAGGCTGGATGTTTATGTAGGTATTTCCTTAGAGGTTGGTTACACAATCTGTGCACAGAATAAACCCCCACAGATACACCTCAAATGCAAAATCAGTGCATATTTCTGCCTTTTTAGCACTGGTAGCATGTGTGATAAGGTGGAGATGTTGGCATTGTGATGCAGTCTTGACTTAATGTTTGTTATTCATTGTGTTTAAAATGACCAATAGCTTTTCTTTTTACCAAGGCATCTGGAAACTGATTCAGGATCCCCTTCCTATGGAAACTGATGTTTTTCAGGCATCAAAATGATGTCTGAAAAAAAAAAAAAAACCACCACAGCCCTTCCCAGTGACACCTGTAAATGTGTGCCCATGATTTTGGGAAGTCTCTGAAGGGTGCTGTGCCCAGAAGGATGTCCCAGTGTAGGAGCTGTCACCAGGTGAGAGGATGACTGCCAGGCAGCCATCACTGCTACAAAAGCTAATGGTGATAGAAGTATCCTGCTTGGATTAATACAGGATCTGTGTTGTATTAGCAGCACCAAATTATTTTTGCAGTGGACAGAGATGTATGGAAAGAGGTTCTAAAATGAAAAACATATTTATTGCAGTAGGACATATGCTAGTGTCTTTCAAGAGAACTTTTTTTTTAAAAAAATGAACAGTGCTAGGAAGGAAAAACATAAGTACACAATAAATCATGACTCAGAGCAAAACTCTCATTGACTTTCAGAGGAAGGCAGGATTTAATTTTCACTGTAGTTATTAAGAAATGCCTCTTACTTATGTGAAGATGAGAGGCGGAGAACACTGATCTGTCGGACAGTGAAGAATTGTTAATGCCATTAATATTTAAAGTGGGCAGTATGTTTGGGGTTCTTCTTATAAATAGCTGCTTTTTGCAAGCTTTGCAAAGTCATGCCCATGCTCCAAGAGCCTAAAAATCATCAAAGACTTATTAGTCAGCCTTGCTGTTCTCAGCCTGTTTCTTGCAGTTTTTGATGTTGGGCTTCTTCCAAAGGGTGTTCAGGGCAGTTGCAGTTTTGGGCTGTTGAAATTGTTTTCACATGGGAGGTGCTCCCAAGTGAGGTTGGAGATGCCAGTTCTTGGTGGGGCAGGTGTTTCCCCTCCCCATTAGAGCTCTGGGGAACAAGCAGACAAGTTTCTTTAGCTGGGGAGTGTGGCCTTCTTCTGCATGGAGAAATGCTGAATGCCATCTGAAAGTGGTAATGAAAACCACCCATTCCCCAGGTCATTTTTGTGCTTCTCTGAACGTCAGCATCGGGCAATAGGGGAGACTTTATGTCACGGGATTGCTCTAAATACAGCTCAGCAAATTGTCTTCCTTGTCCAGGTTCCATACAGACATTTTTAGGTTTCAGTCCAATTAGGTTTACCCCTAATTTGAGATCCAGCCTTGAATGAACCCTATATTTGGAGCCAAACTTGAGATGTATGATACAATTTTTGATAATGCAAGGATCTGGAATTTGGACAGTGCCAGAAAAAATGCATATATTGATCCAGGGTTGTTTTAAATTAAACTGGGTTCCCTTAAAATATTCATGAACTGGAAAGGGTCAGTTAAAAGCTTCAAGCTAAGAGATTTATAACAGACTTATCAAAGCAGATGCGTTTTGCATCATTTCTAACTTTTGACTGGTGAGAAGTTTAGATTTTTTATAAATACATATACATTTTCTCTAGCAAATGTGTGTGTATATTTATATAGATATAATTTTTTTTCAAATACATCCCCATATGCACCCTCACTCTCAGAACATTTTGCTTTTACTCTCCCGGCGTTTCAGTTACTTTGCCTCAGCTGTGCGCCGTGTTGCCTTCCAAATGCAATGCATCATAAATTCATGATGGTTTGCCAAGTAAAAGAGGGCATTGAGCTTCTTTATGAAGAGGATATTTTTGCAAACTGGACCTGATCTCTATCCCAGTGGAATTTTCTGATGCTTCCCTATTACTCCCGTACAAAACTTTTAGGGAGTTATAGATCAGACATCAAAACCAGTAATTAAAGTCCAACTTACTGCACTTCAATATCTGTCTATCCTTTTCATTAGGGAGCAGAGACATTCCCTTCCTCTCCTATAACAGTCAGTTTAATGACGAGCCATCAGCTCTCCTGCTTCTCAGATTTCTAAGCCTTCTAGGTTGAAGGATATTGCTTGTGCTCTTGTGTGTCCTGTAAGGTGTGTGTTGTGTCAGTCCCATACACAGAGCTGGGTATTCCAAAATATTGGCACATATAAAATTAAGCGCAAACCAGCAGCAGTTACCAGGTGACCAGTTTGGTTTCGTGCTTGGAGTCTGGATGGATGTGGGCATTGAAACAGAACTGGTAGCTGTTTGCTGGGAGGAGTCACAAGGAACTGGGAAATTCTGAACTGTCTGAAGTAAGCCTGGTGTCTTTTAGGGATATAATTTTTTATTCAAGCATATTTTGAAACCTTCCAGAGTGAGACGAGCCTAAAGAGGCCTGTGTGTAGCACTGACCAGCAAGCCAAGTTTGATGCTGGAGGACATTGCATCAATGCAGTTTGTACCAGTTTACCCTGCTCTCCACACACGTTCTGCTCCCATGTAGTTTGCTCTCCTCTGGTCATAACACCCCAGATCACCATCTGAAAATCTGATGGTTTTCAGATCACCATCTGAAAACCTACTGTAAACAATAATAACAAAAACACAGCACCATTTTCCTGGAAAATGCATCTCCTTTGATTTTTGGTTGGTGTTGCTTTGTTAGTTTGATTTTGAGCATTGGCAGAACCTTGCTGCAATGTCTCCAGATGCTCCAGCTAATTTTGAGTTAGAGGAAGTTTCCAAAAAACTTGGAGAGAGGAGAAACCTGCCCATAGCAAGAGGTGGACCTTGTTCCTAGAACTGCTTCAGTGCCTTATGGAACAAAAACAACCCTGGGAAAGCAATGCAGGTTTGGTAGACCTGACCTCACACGTAAGCAGGGTTTAGCTGTGTAAGGATCTAATGGACCTCTATAAATTGCTTTCAGCTTCGGGAATGGGGCTGAGAAAACCCTGTGCAAAGCAACACTACAGTGGTATCAGCAATGGTCTCAGAAGGAGGCACATGATGCTTTATGGAGATCCTGGGTCTCTCTGCTTCAGGACACAAGGGAGCTTTTAGCACTGGCAGATGAGAGCTCACACAGAGTACAGCTGAGGAGTTTTCATTAGTCTGTGACCTCTGCTTTAATGACCTCTGCTTTAATGTCCTCAGGAGCAGAGAAACTCCTGAAGCTCTTGCTGGGATGATGGGCCTTTGCAGAGATCTGGCTCTTCACTGCTATTCAAGCCTTGAAGGGGTAATTATGCTACAAGTGATTCACAAGCAAGAGAAAGCTTGTAG
This sequence comes from Urocynchramus pylzowi, assembly GCA_013397555.1. Classification (NCBI taxonomy): domain Eukaryota; kingdom Metazoa; phylum Chordata; class Aves; order Passeriformes; family Fringillidae; genus Urocynchramus; species Urocynchramus pylzowi. The sequence continues at coordinate 684,745 of VZRH01000299.1, read as the reverse complement.
GCTTTCAGCTGTCTTTAATTTTACATTAGACAAAAAGTGATAAAGAACTTGTTTTCTATAATCTATGGATTTAACTTTGAATAGCAGGTGGTAAATGTTCCAACAAATATGTATATATATCAAATCAGTGAGTGCCCAAATATTTACATCTTCAGCCAAACAAAGGCTGGAGACTCACGTTGCCTGAGGGGAAGATTGTTTTAGAGAAACAGGTTGAAAGGAAATCAAGAATGGGAATTACAAATCCTCTTTCAGAGATGAGGGGTTGTGGTAGAGAGGAATCATGTTCCTGATAGATCACTGGCTTAGGGAGATAAGCCGGCTTGCAGAAAGGGGTGTCCCGTCGTCTTTTGGGCTGTGGCCTTGTTTCTTTGTGCACATTTGAATCAAAGTCTGCACAAGGAGCACGCCAACAGTAGTCAAAGTTTGTACCAGGTTTCCCAGCATGGGCTGTCAATCTGGTTGTATGGCAAGGGGATGTGATCTGTAGCTGATGGATGGATCTGTGTTGGATGGCAAGACTAGCAAGTCTATCAGTTCTCCACTGCTAGGGTGGCAATCCGCAGGGACATCAGTGGTTCTCTGGTGGTCCATGAGCCCCAGAAGTCTGGGAACTCTCACATTTGTATTGTAAAGCCTAGCAATAGTGTGACTGGTCTGCCATTTACAATTTTCACACCGATCTGCCATTTAAAATCTAAGAATGGCTAAAATGATGATGTTTTGTGTTTACCAGAGGGCTGCTAAGCAGAGCTAAAACTTCTCTGGATTTTGAAGTTTGTCCAGATGTCCAGTCCCTTCTTGCGTCTCACAAGGTTGTAGGCTTCAAGGGCTTTCTGTTGCACTTGAAGAAATTGGGAAGAAACAAATAACCATAATTTTTTAATTTCCCATTTTTATGTTCCTTTTATGTTTTGACTCAGGGAAACCAAAAGTCCTAGCTGATCTCTATTACCTGCTTCTCTTGTATGTCCTTTCCCTTAAGGTAAAAAATTAAACTCATTTCCACCTCATCCCATAAAGATTTTTGCCCTGGTTTTATTGTTCTATCACTCACCTACAAATTACTTTTGAGTAATACCGGGCTGTTAGCCCATAACACAGGTTCTGGTCCATACACTGGAACAAGTAATCAAATTTTGTGGTTTCTTATGGAAAATTGTGCATAATTTGCATATGCAAAACCTCAGTAAGACTTACAGAAGTTAATGGTATATTTTCCTACTGAAAAACTCCCTGATTTGTTTTTTTTTCAAAAGGTGTTGCATGTCTCTGTTGCCAGATTATCACTGTAGAGGATAAAATTTTGTGTGTATCTGTGCATTAGTGAGAATTCTTAATCTTCAGGAAGCTTTACTAGAGCATCAAGAAAAACACCATTAGTATAAGGCACAAGATTAAAGTCTGCCTTTGACCTTTGCTTGTGGGCTGTTTACAAGAAGCTGGAACCAGACTCTCACTGCACTGCCTGAGCAGTGCAAAAATAAGGCAAGTACAGGATAAATGCCAGGATGAACAGGTACACTTTGCTAAGCTTTGGATGTGTTCAGTGACAGATGCTGCAGCCTGGAGGTTTTCATGGGTATGTGTCACCTGTCATGAGCTGCAGATAGATCCAGACCCTTTTTAGAGTCAGGGAAATGCAGGCAGGCACAGTGCTCGAGGCAGAAGGAGGAAAACAGTGAAGAAAGTCATCCCTCCTCCCCTCATGGCTGATGCAGCCTTTCCTGTACGTCAACACAAGCTAAATCTCTCTTGTCCAGGCTTCCATCACCTTTCATCTCCTTTGCTGTTACCCCTTTTAGTGCTGGACACAAGCTGCTTCTCTTCCAATTCAAGGCTCTTCTTGGTCTCTCTTGACCTTGTGTTCATCAGTGGAATTCCACCTTTCCACCAGTAAATAGGGATTTTTTTTTTTTTCCTGACTTAATATAATGGTAGAGAGGTTTCCTTCTCTATTGGTTAAACACTGTAATAAAGTACAAGCCTCCTTTTTTTCCTCCAGCTCCTTCCCTTGCTTCCATGCTTGAAAAAACAGTTATGGCTGGAATTAAGGGTTACCCACCCATTTCCAACCAGGAATAACTGACAGAATCCTTACAGGGCTGGTACCTGGTGTTTCTTGACTAGGGTAACTGAGGCAATAAGAAATGTATTAGTCACCCAGACATAAAAGTAGGAGTTTGCAACATATAAAAAGTTTACTTGGGCATCCTTTACTGGCCATGTCAATAAGCAGGATTCTGAATAGCTTGGTAGAAGAGAAAGACCAGACTGAAAAATGAAATTATTAATTATTGTACATCTCTGAAGCACAGCAAGTAGGAAAAATCCCTGTTAAGTTGAAGGGACATTGAATTTTTTTGGAATTAGATTTCAGTGTATCTGTAACTTCATGAAAGGAAAGATAAAAACATTCTGGAATTCAGCTTTTCAGTTTGCTGTATTTTACCATATGATTGAGTTTAAATGTATTGGTGTATTGGATATGTTTTTTCCATTTAAAAAGCTCTTGTAAATGAACTATTTATTTACATGAAAGAAAAGGATTTCCAGTGCAGCCCACAATACTTCTCCCTCCAAGCCTGCCTTGAAAGAAGGTTGCCTATTCATATTTGGCTCCAGCTTTCGAAGTTCTCAAAATGAAAAAAAAATAGTATTCTTAAAACTAAATAAAACATATATATTAGTATTTCTGGCAGAATGAAAGAGCACTTCTCCTGAATAGACATATTTGAATGGCTACTCAATGTTTTGTAAGAAAAGTATATTAAAAAGTTTAAAAAGCCGGCTGAATGAAGGTAAGGGAGAGAAACAAAATATAAAATGTGTCATGTGAAAAAAAAAAAAAAAGAAAAAGCGACCCTTTATCCAAGAAGATCTTGGTAAAACTTTAAATGGAAAAGTGACACTCATCAAACGATTTCTATATCATCTGCACTGAATAATTTACTTTTGGGTGAGATTCACTAACATCATTGCAGAGGAAGTGTAATTGAAAATTATGAAAGCTATATCTTTATTGTGTATTACAGCACATGCCTTTGATATGGCGTTATGTCTGCCACAGCGGGAAGTGTTTTTCAGAAAAAGTCAAATCTCTGGGACAGATTCTCAGTGGTGTAAATCAGTGTTACTGCACTGACAGCATCATATGTGAGAAAGCCTCTGCCTGCTTCTTACATGGGTAAGCTAGGGAAGAGCTCTGCTATTTTGCTTATTATGGACAGCTCCAACGTGATCTTAAAATTTCGGGGTCTTCTGCTCAAAGTTTATATAAATATCTATTTTCTCCCAGTGCAGTTTAAGCCAGCCTCGTTAATGATCACTATCCAATGTCACAGGTTGCTGTGGTACATCCTGGATCTAAGCAGCCTCTTATTCGAGGTCCTGACCGTGCACTGGCTTTGATAGCACAGACACTTCAGCTTCAAAAGGTGCTTCAGAAGGGGAGTCTGAGTAGGAGCTGGTCTGAATACAGAACTGGTGTCTAAATCGATGAAGATATGCTGGCTAAGGACTTGTAAATGTCTTTTACAACGTACATGGCAAGTCCAATGTATTTTTTAATTCCTCCAAGAGTATCTGAATGGCTCAGGCCCCATTCCCAGGTGATTTAGGGAAATTATGCCCCCCTTGCCAAGGGCTGGCAAAAAGGGGCAATGCTGGCTTAAGGCACTTAAGCAATGTTTGAGCAAAGTGTTTTAGTCTGGCCACGAGTGCTGGGGTGAGCTCTGGCTGGGCAGAGCCCCAGTGCCCCAGGAGAATGGCCACCAGCTCCTCCAAGCTCAGCTGCTTCCCAAATGACTTGTGCTGGTGGAGAAAGTCTGCCCAAAGTAGAACACCATGAGTGACATTAGCATTCGGAGAGCATCTGTTCACCCATCCCCAGTTAGCGTATGACTGTCAAACTGAGACACACGTCTATTCCCAATCCAACTCCTTAACCCCTGCTTTGCCTAACCCACTGCCACGTCTCCCAGGGCCCTTCCTCAAGGGAGAGGCAGGCCAGAGCTGTGCCCATCCTGTAGGCACATGGATTAATGATGAAGGCCTGATTTCCTCATTATCAAACATCCCTCTTGGCAGTGCAAGGGGAGTGCCTGACCCCGCTGTGGGCAGCTCTCAGATGTACCTTATATCTGCCTCTCTTGGCCATACGCCCTACCCTGCTCAGGGACGTGGGTTTACTGTTCTGGAGGAGAGCTGGGAATTTTGGCAGCCTTGGCAGCTAGGAGGTGTTAACCATCATGAGTGAAAATCTGTGAGGGTGGTGTAGGGGCCTGGACTCAATGAGGTGCAGATTTCTTCTGGCTTCTTCAGGTGAGCCTTAGCTAAAGAAAGGCCAGCAACCCCTCATACAGTCCATGAGAAACAGTGTCAGAGAAAGCCCAGGAAGCAGAATTCCACACCAGAATTTCCAGGAGTACATATTCACAAAGGGCAATGGCACAAAGCACTTTTTCTTTTAATGCAGGTTTCCATGTCTCCTTAGTGTGACTTCCACTTAGTGCAATTTCTGTCCATGGCTGACAGAAACCCTAATCTGTCCTGCTCTCCTGAAGTGTGTGTGTGTGTAGATGAGTAGAATCTAAGTGTTAATTAACATTTGAATAATACTTCAGAGCACCTTGTGTAGCAACTGCTGTTTTTTGAAAGAAAAGAAGGTATTTTTGTTACTTTTAAGTAGAGGTCTTACTGTCTCTGTGTTTGAGATAACTCCAGAGCTGACACCATTAAACTGTCAGCATTTGCCAAGAGACACCACGCAGTAACCACAGGTTTTGCTGTGCTACCCACCATGGAGTGCTGGCTTCTCCAGGAGCTCAGGATCAGGACTTGTGGTATTGATCCAGAGAAGGTTTTTGGCTTTCAATATCCTTTCAATGCCATTCATTGACAGTCCTGTGAGGAATGCATCACATGATGCCTCATCCCTAGGTCTGTAAGGGTGCTCAATTAGCAGCTGGCCTTGTGGTGGAATATTGGATTGAAACCCTCAGGGATGCAGGTTTCACTGTCCAAAGGGTTCCTTGTGTGACCTTGGGCAAACACCTTAATCCCTCTGCTCATGTGGCCATCTGCCCCCCACCCAGATGTCTGGGGAGGTTCTGGCACTCTTGTGCCTTGATCTTGTTTTCAGCTCTCGCAGTGCAACTGTGGCGTGAATATCAGTACTTAGAAGAGTGCATTGCTTGCTTTGCTTCGCTTCTCTTTTCAAGAGATTTTGAACTTTCTATGAGCTCATTTATTTCCTAGCACAGAATGATTTTTAATCAAGTTTGCTGCTTAAAACTTTGCAAGCAGTTAAGGGGGTTTGCTCAACAATGGCAAAAGATTGTTTTCCAAGACTAGTGAAAAATGCCAGTGTACTCATATTCCAGTCCATGAACTGTTAAAAAAAACATTCTCATAGGTGTTTTAAATGTAATGCATTTTCAGATACCATTTAAAAATGTCCAGTGGATAGAATTTTATTATTTTTTTTTTAATTTCCTTCATCTGATCTAGGTCTTTGATAAATACTACAGACAAACTGAGTGCTGTAGGATCAATCTTGACAGTTCTTCAATAAAAGGCTGTGTGGTTCTTCGTCAGTGTCTTCCTTTCAGTGACAGCTGCTTTGTTCTTTTTCAGTCAGATTTTCTAGTTAACACATCAAAAGTGTATCTGTGTACATGAAGTACTGAGAAAACAGTTCAAAGAGGCAGGAGATTCACTTTTAACTCTTCACTGCATCTCCCTGCACTTGTCACAGAAGATAGCTTATAGTAAAAGCTTCAGAACAAGGTGAGCAGTTCACCAAGGAGCACTGTGAAGTACAGCACATGTGGATTTGTCTTAAAACACAAACTGGTCAGTCAATCCACTTACCATCCCAAATCAGCTTTCTTTTGAGCCAAGCCATTAAGTGATAAGAAGTTTTCAGGTTTAGGCAGCAAAAGCCTCACATTGGACACAGATAAAACCATATGTTTGATCCAGCACTGAAGTTTTGTCTGATGGTTCTTGCTGTGGTGTCAATACCTTAAAACTAATTAAACTGAGTTCAATGATCAGTTTAAACTTATTTCTTTGGAGGGTTGCCATCAGCTTCTAAACCAAGGTAAATAGTAAGGACAAGCAGCTGCTTTGCATATCATTTATCTTACCTATTGCGACTGAAAACTTATTTCTGACTGCATTTTTAATTGCTCACGCTTCACCCACCAGCTCAGCAGTGTAGCACAAAACTTGGGATGCTCTCTGCTACTTCACAGCTATTAAGCAGTGCTCAGGTAAGGAGCCAGATCAGCAGAGATTGTGCTAACTCAGGACAGCATATTCCAGGCCTCCTGTCCTAGTCTAAGCAAGGTTTCAAACCTGTGCTAAAATCTGGTAATGTTAAATCTTACAGGAAGTTCTGGTTTTGAGTGTCTGTTCTCATGAGCTGTCTCCTGAATAATACCAGAGAAAGCAGTTGAGATTAGTAGGGATGTAAGCTTCCTCCAGGATTTCTATCAGCCCTGTGGCACTGCAATAGTCACAGTGGCAAACTCTTAATTGCTCCTATTTCTCTCGTTCATCCTCGTTTTTATTGTGCAGCAGTTCAGAGCATCCTTGTGCCTCTGTACCTTAAAGCTACTCTTTGTACCTTAAGCAAGAGGATGGTGGGAAGGAAGAGGAGATGTCACTGTCCCAGCAGTGCCAGGAGGCAGGAGGGGAGCAGTGACCCCATCCTTGCCTCTCTCTGTTCTTCACCCGGCACTGCTCCGCTCCCCTGTGTGGTCTGTGGTGCAGGTAGGGGCTGCAGCCTCTGGTGGGCAAATTTCCTGTCTTAGCCAGACCTTGCCTGTGAAGTGTAAGCTGTTAAAGGCACACAGGAGCTGTGTTTGTTCAGAGGCAGCTGTGCTCTCCCTAGCTCAGCACTCCCCAGCAGCTTGCTCTGACATGTCCTCTGTTTGACTCCTGCAGATAATGGAGACCAGAAACACGAATCTTCCTGGAATGAGCCCCACCAGACAAGCTCTCCTCAGGCTGCCCTTGCTGTACCCTCCTGTGGGACAAACAGCCTCAGACACGAGGCGACAGAGTGTGTGGGAAGACAACATCAAAGCCAGTGCTTGTTACAGACCCTTCCTTGAGTCCTGTCATCTCAGGAGTGGGCTGGACACCCTGGTGGCAAAACCACCACATTTCCACAGGATGGGATTTATATGGTCTGGGGATTTGTGCAGCAGTTCTGGAAGAAACCATCAAAGGAAGGACAGCTGGTTACAGGAACAGATAAGGAGGTATGTACCATAGAATAAGGAAAACAAGGGGGAGCTGGTGATTTATGTGCAGTGGAAATTAGTCATCATTAAACCAGATGGGTTGGAGGAATGAGAGGGTGGAGTCCTGGGAGGAGGGGAGTGAGTCCAGCAGACACATCCTCCAGGAGACACAAAAAAACTCTTCTGGGCTCCTCTTGGGTATCAAGGAAGCAGGAATATATGCAGGAGAGGTCCTCTGGACCTTAGATCCTGGGTACATCCAACTGCTCTGGAAACATCAGTGAGTGAATCACCTCTGCCTAGCAAGAGTCTTTATTCCAAATTCTGATGGGAAACAAAGCTGCAAATGAGGAGACAGTGCTTAAATGACTGAAAGAGAAAGATGGCCATGTCTGAAATTTTATGTGGACATGTTTTGGTTACAAATGAAAAGTCAACACAGTGAAACTGGGTATAGTTAAAAACAAGAGGTGGAGTGAACACTAATGAATGATACAGAGCTTCTGGTACAGAGGATATGTTTTAAATCAAATATATAATTTCAGGCTCAATGTTTCTGGAATATATTCTAATATGTGACTGGTAATCATTATTTCTGGAAACTAAGCTTCTCCCTCTCATCTATACTGTATTGTCAAGTATTACATGAAATTTGCCTAAACCCAACAAAATAAATACTACTGCAGATATGACTTAGGATATAAAATTAGGCACTGAATGGATAATAGAATTGATTTTGATATTTAAAAATGCCCAACAGAAGACTCCCTAGGGGTAGCTGGATGTGTGTTTAAATGTATTTGTTTTGCACAAAGATGACTCTGCAGGTAGCTGAAGGAGATATCCAAGGAGTAGCTGATGAAGACAGAATGCAGGGCAGCTGCCTTCCAGAGAAGACTTGTGGGTGCAAGAAAGAGGTGCTGGAGCAACCAGGTCTGTCACTTTGTCCTCCCTTCTCTGTGCTTACATTTCCCAAAAGCTATGTATTGTCCACCAAGTTTGCGACTCTTTGCTGGTTCCTTGAACCTCCACACCCATTTTGCTTTCACAAACAGGATTTTTTTCTCACTGTGTTGGCTGGGATATAAAATCTGCAGTGCTGGCCCCATTTTAACCAAACTCTTGAACCTTTTTCCCACCCTGAAAAAACATCAGTGGGAATAGCCTCATTAACTTCAGTGGTCCTCTGCCATCAGCTGGTGTTATTAACAGTAGTGAGTGAAGGATCTGGAAAAATGTTTTTTATACACTGTCAGCCAGGTAGAAAGGTGGCAAAAGGAGTGCATTAAAAATCAGCATTTATTTGTCAATATCAGAGTGTGCACTGTCAGTAACCTCTGGCTACACTGTTTTATCATGTCAATATTTCATAGCATCATAATGCTATTATACGGCTGACTAATGGGAATGGCTATTAGCAGTGTTGATGTAGTTTGAAAATAGCAATCCATATTTTATGGACCAGAAAGAGACCGAGCCTTTACCTTAGACCTTAGCAAGCATAAAAAGGGAGATAATGTAAATGAAATTTACCTTCTCATTTCCATCTTCCCCCAATTAGTTCATAATTCACATATTGTCCGTCTGCTTTCATGCTTTGAATGCACTTACACAAATTAAAATATCCTGAGGAGGTCTGTTGAAAACTCATCCTTTTCTAGGTTGAGGTAACACAGTCAGCTCTGCTCTGCAGCCTTACTAAATCACAGCTGTCCTTCATGTTGTGGGCTAGGCAGTATTTTGAATTATTTACTAAAGTTACCAACTGAGGATATGGACCATCACTGCAGGGTGTCTTGGCAGGCAAGAACACGGGACTGTGACACCCCAAGGTCTCAACAGCTGACCATAATACCTGTGACCACAGCCAGGCTTGGGGCAGATGGAATAGTTTAACTGTGAACCTGCAGATCTTACAAATTGTGTGTTTCATTGGATGTAGAGTCTTCCAGGAACCGGCCGTGTTTACCTGCCTGAGTATGCAAAAATATGAAATGCTTTGGTGCCCAGCAGAGAAACACACAGCTCTCTCCAAAATCCCAGCTCTTCTTACCTAAAAATGCAGCTCCCCCTCAGCTTGGAAGGCCAGGAGGAGACAGACACATTTCTGCTCTGAATCTGTGCAGGTTCCTAATACATCCTCTGGAAGGGCCAAGAAAAAAACCTATTAGGCTGTAATCGTCCATCTTCTGCACTAACCTGCACTAGACCTTCATGAAGTTAAATCTATGACATTAAAGAGAAGAGAAATGAACATTGCAAATGGCCTGTGAATAGCCTGACTCTGAGAAGCTGCCATAATGTGGTTTTACATAGGCTGACTAAATATACTTTAATAGTAACCTAATGGTGGAGCTAGAAATTAAATAGATTGTGTGTTAATTAGGTATTGGTTAATGTTATTATTTCACTTCATTATTCCATATTCCACTGCTGAAATCTGGAATCCACCCCGGTTCTGAGAGGTTGAAGTTGTCCCAGACAGTTCAGAGCTGCAGAGAATCCCAGGCATGTAACTCTTACACCCACCTGAACCTTTTGGTGTGTGACACAAAGACATTTACTCAGTGAGAAAAGCTGGAATAACACATCTAAACTTTGTTACTTCAGCAATTAACAGCATATTATTAGTACATTATGAACTTCTTCCTAATGCAAAAGAATCTCCCCAAGCTAGAAGATCATTAGTAAAGTATTCAGAGAAGGTGATGGGTAGATTTTGTCAAGACATTCCATTAAAATGTTTTACATTTTTTACTTTGACCTTTATTGTCCCCATTACACAGTATGCATTATTTATTAAAAATGCTGGCTACACAGTAGTGGGCAGCAAATTGCCCTTTAAGCCAAGTATTAACGAACAAGTGTTAAAACTTCCCAAGAAAGGGAAGATTTGGAAACACAGCCTGTTGTGTCCCAGAGAGAAAGATGACTTGTCAAAATTCACTTTAAATGGTGGCCACACTCCATGTGAACGCAGTGGGCGATCAGTGTTGAGGTAAACTTGGTGGAAAGACTGGTAATGTAACTTAGTGAAACTGAATTTGTCCCAAGGCTTCTTTGAACTCCTTTGTCATGAATGTTTCCCTTTGGATCAAGGCACTAACTGTACACAGCATTTTCTTTGGTACAGTCATTGGTCCAGTAATAGGCAAGAGTTACATTGCATTGTCACAGCAGTCAGTTATAGAAGGAAAAGGAGGGGAAAGTAAAAGATAATGTTTTCCCAGAGGAAAAAAAATCTTACCTATTTGAGTCAGCATTGTGGATGCTCAAATACTGGATGGTTTTCTAGTCAGATTTCACAGAAAAAACCACCCCCTTATTTTCTTTTTTCCTCTTGAAATCAGATGCTTTATTGTTCTAGTTATGACAAAAACTAGTTTCTTTTTTCTCTTTTTTCTTGGGTTGGTTTTTTGGGGATTTTTGGTAGTCATGTCATGTTTAAAAGCCTACACTTTCAAAAACAATTGGCATGCCTTCACCTGTCCCTTGGGACGTTTTATTAGCTCCTGATTCACAGTCAGCCCAAGCCTTTGCTCTCTGGCAATCAATTCTCTTGGGCAGCCACCCAAAAAGAGCAACTAAACCCAGCAATCTCCTCCTGAAATCCAGAGTGATGTGCTGTTTTTTGTACCATCAGCTGTGCTGGGGAGGATTTCAGCATTCCTGGGATGCCTGCTTGGAAGTGCTGTCATCCCTCCTGAGTTGAAAAGGGGGTTCAGCACCAAGGGACAGGAGTCTAAGCCCAATGACATGATGTTTCAGCCCCTGGGATCTCACCCAGCATGAACAATTGCAGCTGTTGATTTGCATGATGGGACAATCAGATAATTTTCTTCTTTCACTGTCTTACTGTTAGCACCACTCCAGGATTTCATTCCATGCAATCCTTTGTGACTGCAGTCTACAGTCTTCCTAAACTTTATAAAAACATCCTTTGGGTACTTTAAACTTCTAGTGCTTTTAGAAAAGTTAATTTTCAGTCTTTTCTTTCTTTCTCAGGTTTATCATTTCCCAGCTCCTGCCATGACACAGCTACAAGTCCTCTGATGCAGAGCCTGCACCATCAGAGACCAACAGCCGCTTATCCGAGCGATAGGGAAGAACCCGCTCTTCAGTAATTAGTGCAGGAACCATCAGATCATATGAGACCCCAGGCTATGGAGGCATAGTTTTGTAGGTAAAAATGACCCATAAGAGTTGCCCTGGAGCTAAATGCAGTAATCTTTACAGTAGGTCAGAATGAAAGAGCAGGCCAAAGGAAATGCCTCCTCCTTGCTCATGTTCCTTGCAGGCTGGCTCATGTCTTATGTTTTAAGACATTTCAAGCCCTTTCTGCTCTAATTATGTACAATGGTCTCCTCCTCCCACCTCTTTATTTTTAAAAATTTGCAGAGATCCTACTTTCAAGAGGATCTTTCTGTTGCCAATGGGCTTTGTATGCTGCTGACTGTGAAACCTTTCAGTTTTATCTATTCCAAACTAGCACTGCACTATTAAAACAACTCTATTGCTTTTCATGCTGCTCAACTAGCTGGGTTGCAGTGCTGCAGGAACAGTCCTGATTACAGAGTGAGCTTTAAAAGCATATGATTTAATCTAGGAAATTTGAATGGAAATATTTTAGGGCAGTGTTTTCACTTTTTCTGGTAGTTAAAAGGCATTAGGAAATGTTAGCTTGGAGAACAGAGTGCAAATAAAGCATTTGTACAACACAGATAAATTATTATCACCCCATTTTACTGAAACAGAAATCGTAAGGGTTTTTTTTTAAGAAAATTGTGGATATGAATTTGTAATCCAATATTTATTGGCCTAGGTTTCTTCAAAATATATGGTTTCCAAATCTGAATTTAAATATTTATACTCTAGCACATATTCCTGATATAGCTAATATAAGTAATATATTTATCTTTCAAGGCAGCAATATTTTTTCACTCAACCTTGACTTTCAAGTTAAATATGCGGGTGGGAAGTGGTGCTATCTGGAGGTTGTTGTCACTTATTTCTATGTAAAAATCAAGATAATTCCAACTACTCTTTTAAGAGGTAGCATTTTTTATTTCTTTGCTCCAGCTGATCAAGCAGATTATAATGGTTCATTGTTAGTTTTCATTTTTCTACCTTGAGATAGACAGATTTTTGTATGCGCCTTCCAAAATGAGGAGGTGAATTTCCACAGCCACTGTAACTGTAAGGAAAAAGTTTAATGATAAATGATGCTTTTCCTTGTAAAAATCCAGGATAAAATTTTCATACACGTGAAGTCGGTCTTGCATCATTCTCACACTTTAAGGGGCATATGATGGGTGTATATTTAGAAGAGCATGAGAGGGATTTAGGGTAACTGAGACTCTTGTCCATGTCTCTGAGTAGGTGGAAACATCTGTTTCCATAGGAAATTTTTTGATAGATCCCTGAAATATTCTTGTTTGGTATCAAATCCAGTGCATTTATAGCCATTTACTACTGCTGAGGAAGTGATCCCAAGACCCACCACTTCTTGAGTTTCCAATCCTCAGTTTCTCTTTGCACTGAGTTTTCTTTTTTTCAGACAGAATCCACAGATACAATAAATTTTACTTTTTTATTGTTGTTCTCAAGGAATAACTTTTCCCCCAGAGAGGCCTTTCCTCCACCATTTTTTTCTTCTTTTGTTCTACATCTCACTCATTTGGACAGCACAAGCACATGGCAATGGGATTTTTTTTTCCCTCTGCTTAGGTCGCTTTTGCCTGCAGTGGTATCTTGGTCAATGACAAAGGGACCGTGTGCTCACTGCCTGGGGAAAGGACAGGTCCTTGTCAGCAGATGACTGGCTGGGTACATGGGAAGGGGACATGCCAAATGGCATTCTTGTCCTGGGAAGCAGCTTTGTCCTCTTTTGGAAAGTGACAATGCTGGTTTTCTTCTCTCCCGCTGAGGAGGTTTGAGCCAGCTCTGGGAAACAGCCCAGAGGTGTGGCTCCAAAACTGATCCTTGTCCTTATTGTCCATAGCACAGGACGTATAAACTCCCACATTCAGAGGTGATGGTTTGTAGACAGAGCTGACACTGGGTTTCCCTGAATTTTTGCATGTGTAACCCACCAACTAGTCCAAAAAAGAATTTCATGGGCTGAAGATTCTGCAGCTGCACCTCATTCACTGTATCTTGAGCTTTTCATACAGGAGGACAGCAGTGAAAAGTCTTCCCTTCCCCCTTCCCAAAATGGAAAGTGTCTCATACAGCAGCTTTGCAAAAGAAGTATTATTCTGTCAATACAATGGCCCTTGGGATGTCAGTGGTAAAAGTTAAAAAATCCAAAGTCAAGAGAAAAGCCTAATACAGTTGCACTGACTTTGCATACACTTTGAATGAGCCATCACTATGTCAATCAAGTGTCTAACACAGAGCAATCTCACAGTGTCAGTGCAAGCTCTGTGCTAAAATCAATGGCAGAGTTCCTATTAATATTTGGAATTTCTATTTTCTTAGACTCTTAAAGCTATTTTCATATCTCTTGAATATTCAGTAATGCATGTGAGAAATATTGCTGCTCTTCAGCAGTCTTGTTTTCTGCATTAGAAGTTGTGTGACAGTAAAGGGTTTTTTTATAAGCCCACTTGCTGTCTCCTTTTTTTACAAGGATGCCTTGAAAAGATCTCTGCTCAGCTCTGTGCACATATGCTAAAAGAAAAAAAAATGTTCCCTATGTGGTGAAACAGCCTGAGGTCTCTAAAACTGCCATCACTGCCCCTTGATTGGAGTCCAAGCAACCTTAGAGAAGAATTTTTTGGTGAAGGCTTGAGTATTGGTACAGAAAGACTTCTTTCTGCCCCTCTACAGACAGCCCTGACCCAAATGCCTGCCAGAACTCACTGCACAAACCCAACCACCTGGAATTATCTGACTCCTCCCATAATTCTGTAAACTACAGAGGGACTTATCAATGCCTTTAAGATCATTACCCAATGCCCCATTAAATTTCCCTTCAGCTGAGTTATAAGATGGGAAATAAGAGACAGCAAGCAGAGCATATCGTTCCTCAGCATGGTATAGCCACCTACCCCACCAAGGGAGCAGAAGGAGAAGCAGCACTGAGTTTCTGGAGATAATGCTGGCACATCAGCATTAGGAAATAATGGGGAATGTATTCCTCATCCTTCTTCTCCCCCAGACAGCTAGAGGTGATATATCTTTTGGCACTGTCAGCCTAATCTAGGTCAGTCCTATTGTCAGGCTCCTCAAATAGTACCTGTCCACAGTTAAAATTTATGTTGGAAAAGCATTAATACAAGCTTTTAATAAGATGAAGAATTTAACAGTATGCTGTTATCTGGAGATGATATATTTTATATACAGGAGACATATTTAATTAGCTCTCGAATAGGCAAAGGGGCTCGTGCAGGGCCATGGATCTACCTCCACTGCTTCCCTTCTGTAATTAGAGACAGCAAATGCAAAGCACACATTAACTTTTCTGGTGGCTGAGCTGCCTTGTGTGGACCTTCATACACACTGCTGCTCAAATATAAATTAGCCCTTGTGAAGTATGCTCAGTGGATAAATAAAAAGGAGAAAAAGGACTCCTTGAAGCTTTTCTCTGCTAGGTACCCACAGCAGGGGAGGAGCCAGGAGCTGCACGACCTGCAAGCTGATCAGGTCCTGCAGGCAGGAGGACAACCCAAAGAGGTGGGTGAGATGCTCCTGATCCAAGGCCCTGCCTGCATGCAGAGCCACCTCTACAGCCAAACCTTTCTCATGATCATCTGGTGGGAATGCAGGGAGCTGGGCTGCTCCTATCCTCATGAAACCCCTCATTTCCTCCTGCTCAGCCTGTTCCAGAGGAATGATGTTCAGACACCCATCAGAATTGAGGGGGTCACCTTGCTCCTGCCTGGGGGTTGCTCTGGGGCCAACAATGTGGGTGGAGGCAGTGACACTGTGAGCTGGAGCTCTCACTGATGGTCCTGTGCAGGCTGTTACAAACACCACTTCAGCTGATAGCATTTCTCCCCCAGCCCTCCTCTCTTCCTCTCCATGTGCTGCAGAACCAGGACATTTCACTCATGCTGAGCAGTAGCCAAGGGCATCTTTGAAAACCTGTGAGCTGTTCTGCTCATCAAGTACTGCCCATGCCAAGGTTTTGCTCCAGACCATGACCCACCAAAATGAAGTCCACATGAGTCAGAAGCTTTCAGGGTGTGGTGCTAGATGACCCCACACTGCTTCTCCTCCCTTATCTTTTCCTGCCCAGGAGATGGTACATACCCTTCCCAGACAAGGGTGATGGTTCTTTGAGCCACATGCAGCCTGCTCAGCCCTGTGCACAGCCCAGACCTCAGGGTGCTCTGTTCCACCATGGGTGAGGTCACATCTGGCAGCTGATGGCTGAGGAACTGTTTCACTTGGACTCCATAATGTGACAGCCAAGGTAAGCTTTTCTTTGCTGTGATTTTTGTCTCTGGCTGTGACCTTGGTCTCTGAGGATGGCTTAAATACTCTGTGAGGGACTTTTTTAATGCCAAAACGCTTTGTATGGATTGGTGATAGCCAGCAAGTCTGTTTCAGAGGAGACACATTTATTAATGCACCACCATGTAATATCTGTATAGAGAAAAGTCAGGAAAAATACTTTAGTCCTCTCATAATGATGATATATATGAGGCTAAATAGACAAATATGTTTTATAAATATAGTCGTCTAGGCTATTAAGGCTTTTCTCCTGGCTGAAAAGATACAAGAAATCACCATAAACTAACTAAATTTAAATGGCTTCTGTTAAAAAAACCCAGCTCTCTATTAATAAGTTGTTGAATAACAGGCATTTAAAGAAAGGCATAACTCTGATATTAAATAGATAAATGTAAAATAATCTGTGTGCATTTAAATGTGAAGATCACATTAGGAGTAGAAAATTACAAAAATTTAAATACTGTAGGAGGTTGTTATGTAGGTAGTCTATAAAAAACAGGCAATTTGGAATTCCTCTAAAGAACATAAACCCTAGATAGAGCTGCTAGTTCCTTTGATAAAGACAGGTCTCAAGCTGAAGGTTTGATGTATAAAACCCCCAAAAGGTGTCTGAGCTATCTTTTTCTAAGGGATTATATAAGATAAAAGCTTGCACTGTAAGTCCCTATTTTAAGAAACAGAGTTGCTAGGAAGTTGCTAATACGAAAAGGCTAATTGTGCATGCAATGAAAGTACTGCTCCATTCACAAAATAAAGTGCTAACGTTTTAATAAGGGCTGAAAATTGTCTGCTCAGGAGCTGCTGCAGGGCATATGTCACCTGGGGGCTGCTGCCTCCTCCCCCTGGCACAGGGGCTGCTCCTGCCCAGTTCCAGCACCAGGATGTGCCATGGACATCATGGAAGTGCTCCTGTCACTTACAGCAGTGCTGGGGGAATAAGAGGGATACCCAGGTTTTGCACGGTTCAGTCTTCCCAAACTGTCCACATCTCAGTTACCTAATTCTTTTATTCAGTTCATCATGTTTTCTTCTGCTTCCAGCTTCCAGTTTCTCCCCCAGAGTTCCAATCTTCCTGCATCAATTAGCTTGTTTGCCCTGAGATATTTTCTCTTTTGGATGTTGGGACATGGCTGTCCAAGACACAACACAGTTGCTTGGCACTTTTCTTGCTATCAGAGAACTGAGGTTTTCATCCCTCAATTAATGTTTCATACCTTAAAATGGGCTGCTCCCCCATCTGGTTGTGCCTTCCTCATTCTGTGGATTAGGAGTGCAGATCTGGACTGCTAATTTAACTGGTGTCATTAGTTGAATTTCTACAGATTGTTGAACTTTGTGTAGGATTCAGAGGCTGAGCCCAAAGCTGGTGTGAAATGTCTTTCCTCCACTGGATTTGCTGATTCATGTAAGCTAGATCCAGGAGAAGTGTTTTGTAGTGAGGCCCTGGCACAGCTTGCTCAGAGCAGCTGTGGATTCCCCATCCCTGGAAGTGTCCAAGGCCAGGTTGGATGGGGCTTGGAGCAACCTGGGACAGTGAAAGCTGTCCCTGCCCATTGTAGGGGAGTGGAACGAGATGATCTTTAGAATGACCAAAACATTCTGTGATTCTATAGTTTTAATATGGGATGAAGTTAAAAAAGAGCTGGGCCCAATTGGGACAGCAGGAACACGACACCCAGCTCCACCACGTGGCTTCATGGTGGGCAGACCCCTCTGCTTTCATCTCCTCTTCCTGGGCTGATGAACACATCTGGGTCAGACCATGAGTTCCCACCCACAGCATTTTAAGGGCTCATTTTGATTATTGAGGTCTTTTATTCCTGGCAATGCAGCAGGTTATGGCTGTGTCTAACAACTTGTATTAGAACTAGGGAACAGATTCTCAGCTGCTGTAAATTTTGTCACTTCATTAATGTGGCTACTCTGGTGCTATCAGTGTAGCTGGGTTGATGTACAACAGCTGAAAATCAGGCCCCAGAGCTTCCTTTTATTAAAACATTCTTGATCTGTAAAATAAAGTTGTGAATAAGATGCTGGTGACAGAAGGGGATAGCCTGCTTTGTAGTACCTTGTTCAATAACATTATAAGTGATATGGAAATTCAGTTGATATTTTGCCTTTAAAATATTAGCTAAATCATTCTGTCAACACATATTTTTTAATACATATCCTCCCTGTCAGATTTTACACTTAATCTTGGATTCTGTAGACAGCTCAACAGCATCACTTTCTTCAGCGACTCCTGCACCAAGGTCTCCTTTCCTGTTATATTCAGCTTGCATCTGTTTGAACACAAGATACGAGATAAATGATAGTGCCAGGCTTAAACATACATCATGAGGACTCTGATGTGAGGCTCTGGAAGTGGCAGGCCAGATGGTGTAACACAAAACTCAGACATCACAGTTTGTCATGCCGTGCTCCAGTCCGCTGCACTAAAAATGGACTTTGCTGTGCACTTAGTCAATCATCTCTCTGGTGACCAGAAAGCAGGGGTCAAAACAAGAGGTGGCATCAAACAAAGGTTGTGGTCATGCTCGGCAGCTGTTCAGCCCTCCAAATCTGGCCATCGTCCTTGCTAGCTGCAGAGATGGAATTAATAGTGAGAGGAAATATTCCAGATAATATCAGTCGATCTGAACAACCACTCTAATTTTTTTATTGTTAACATAAAAGAAAACATGTTTATTAATTCTGCAGAACAGAGTCAAGAATATAAAAACCCGTTTGGAATAATGCTGCATTAGGGAACTGTTTTTTTGGAGGACACAAGAGATCAACACTTAAATAAGTTCCTGTGATGTTTGCTGTAAGGGAACTATGTAAATGCCATTCAAAGAAAAAAAAAAAATACAAAAACAACTACCTTGCTATATTTATGTGAAAAACATTCATCAGAGAGTGAGAGGAGAGGCAGAGCCAAAAGACACTAATTTGAATGAAAGTTGTTGGCATTAATTTTGATTTATGATATACAACCACATTTGAAATGTGGCCACATATTACAGTTTTTACATGCTGACCTCAAGACTATATTTAGAAGACAATCTTGCTGCTGAGCAGGACTCAAGGTGGTATACAAGGAATTTCTAGGAACAAGTGTATTTCATGATCATTAATAATCAAAACACTTGTATTTGGAGGTTAATTCATCACTATGTTACTTCAGTTTTTGGTGTGTGCAATTTCAGTGAAACTTGAGAGTTCAATACTTTTCACATAACTTGAAAACCTCCAGTAAATGTGCTTTGCCCAGTTGTGTATCAGTGCAAATCCTGGAATAGTAAGCAGTGAACCAAGCTTGTGATGCTAAAATCAAGGACAGCAAAGGAACCACAACTTGCACCAACAGAGCAAACACCTTCCAACCCCACTGAATTTGAAATGCTGCTCCTAGATATTAGAAGAATATTTCTTATATTACACAGGGCAGGTTTGTTTGTTAAACTCTGTCAGCTGGGGGAAAACACTGCATGGGAATTTGCTTTCATTTAGCAAGGTAAGTTACTCCTTGCACTGCTACACCTTGCAGTAGAAGAGAAGGTTTCTTTGTTCATAAAATGTTCACCTCTGTGAGATTTTGCTTTATCAAGCAGCAACCTCAACACGTGTGTGAGGAGTGGAAAAGATTCAAACAAAACAAAGCCACATTTAAAAATATTTGCTTCAATCTACTAGTCTTTCTAAGTTTTCAAACTGCCCTGAGCATAGATAGGGCTGAGCAAGAGGTCAATGTACCTTTACAGCTTGTTTAGCAACATTTATCTATGCACTGTGAAATCCAGTTTAACCTGAAATGAGACTACATTTATAAAACTTAAATGCTTTTCCAGGCTTCTACTTTCCCCACAGAGATTACACTTGCTCAGCTGCAGATGTCCTTTGAAGCAGGTAAAGGTGGCACTGGAGGAGCAAAGGTCTGTCCCATCTGGGAAAAAGGAAACCCAGACTCAGAGTTATCCCTGAATGCAAGTGAGTGGAATTGATTTTAATTCTTTACTTTACAAGGAATAGATAATTATTTGTTGCCTAGAAAGAAATTTTTGGAAGTGCCTGTTGCTGAGGCAGTTAACTTTTTGGAAGAGGCCAGAAAAAGTAGAATCAGCCTGTTTTGAAAGTATAGAGTTAAGCTGAATTGTATTTATGGGAGCAAACCACCAAGAGCCCATTGGTATTTTATAGAGATTTGATTTGATAGGTTATTGATTTTGGCTTCGGGGGATATAGCCCCCGTTGAGAAAGTATCAAACTCACACTGAGTAAAATTGTCAAAAGCCTTAAAACCAGTAGTGAGGGACTGGCTGGCTCTCACTGCAGCACTTCAAATGGAGTGGGGAAGATATGCCTTATTGCCTCCAGACCTCTGGAAGCAGTTATGTGTATTAAATACTGGAATAACTCGATATTTTAAAAGCTTATACGCTCATCCAAGTAAAATGGGTTTAGAAGACTGCTGGGAGTTTCATTATTTTATGGCTAAATCGATACCCAGATTTATGCCTTTTGGACATAGAAACTTGAATTTAATTGAGAAAATGGATCTAATGAGGATAGACATTTTTCATGCAGGTGCCCTTGTTTAAAAACACACATGCACACAGCTCTGTACCACATGAAAAAAAAAACCAACTTAGTTTTAAGAGCTGAATAGACCCACCAGAGAGAGTGACACACCCTGAAAACTGGGGAAACAGGCATAGAACTAGTAATACTTCTGAACTCCTGAGAATCCAAAGAATTTGTTGTTGTTCCTGAATAAAAAATTCGTTTGTTAACACAGAAAAGAAAATTATTTTCCAACATACCAGAAAAATTAATGGCCAGATGACAGTAACCTGGCCATCAAAATCAGCACTACTACTGATTCAAAAGCAGCATCACTATTTCCTATTTGCCCACTCTCTGGCAAAAGTGTGATATTTATGGCACACTTTTCCTAATACAAGCTATTATCTGTAGAGATGAAAATCAGAAGGAAGCTATATTCAATATATTTAGCTAAATTCTGCTCCCTGTATGGAATCAATTTTTAAAAAAAGCCCCAGACAAGAATGTATGTGTGTGCTTAATTTTATTCCTGTCTCCAAGACCAACTTTAGACCACATGCTTTGCCAAATCGAAATCAAAATGCAGAGTAACCCCACTGACTTCAGTGAAATAACTTGTGATTCAGTCCCATATATTTGTCTCAGTATGTGTTTCATTGGCTATAATAAGCAGAAACTATTTATGACACAAATTTCCTGGACTTTAACAGGCGCAATTAGCACTCTGAAGGGCAGAAGAAAATGCATAGGAAAAGCTAAAAAGTAAAGAAATGGAGATGGAGAAATCATTAACATTTCATTTCCTCTATACATGTGCTCACACACACATACACACAAATGACTCTCCTCCGGGAATGTACACATCCTGAAAATCTAAATTACACACTGAGAATAGGTTTGTGTTGCAATGTACTGCAAGAAATTTTCAAGTTTGTAGTTGGCAAGAAATTAGCATTTACTATATAGAGAGACAACATGATGGAGTATATTTTGCTCTTTATGCTAAACTTCCATTGATTGCCATGGGAATATTCTATGTGTGGAAAGGCGGTAGGAGCTGTGCCTTTAACAGTAAACAACAGTGATAGTCAGAGATGTTTCTGTCTGCACTGAAATGAAGTGATAATAAAAAAAAACTGTGTTCTTATTGTTTAAAACCCACACTCGATAGATTTTTATTTTCCCTACTGACTTGAAGAGTAAACTTCTATAAACAAAATGTGACGTGCCTATCTTATTAAATGTAATTTAAATGAGCGCTTGGTAAAAAACCCAAAGAAGCCTTCAGTGGAAAGACTTGAGGATGGGGCTTGGAAAGTCTCAGGTGACACTACTTTTCCTATGTAATTTCAGGTATGCTCCTTGAGTTTTCTTTTTCTTGCAGAAATATTGGGGAGCCAGGTTCATGTGAGGTGCTTGGGACAGTGAGAGGAAAAGTTGTGAGGGGGGCTCGGCACGGTGCCCTCTGAGCTCTGTGCTTGTGGGTCCCCATGCTTTGGTGACCCATACCCAAAACAGGTTTGACCTGCAGAAACATGGGAGTGGTGCCTCCTCCCTCCCCTTAACTCCCCTGCATACCAACCAGTGTGTGTTTTCCTTCCAACCAGCTGGGAATTTTAATGGCCATTAGGGGCATTGATGCTTAGGCTTCATGGGTGATGCGGTCCATGGTGTGCCCTCCCCCCAGCTAAGAAGACTTTCCTTGGCAGCCAGATTTTTCCCTGTGGTTACTGGCAGATTTGGGTACAAGTATAAGCCCACACAGAGCACAAGACCACAGCCTGCAGCAGCAAACCCCAGGGAGAGGTTGCCAATGTGACTTGGTGGCCCTCAGGATTGCACTCCACGGTCCAGGCTGGCCCAAGCACCCACAAAAGTGCAGCTGCAGCTACCTCCGTAAATAGCTCCCAATAAAAAACATTTCCAGAGGGAATAACTGCAGGCTGTGTGCTTTGTACCTATTACTGCTTGCTGCACTGAGAGAAATTCCCCAGCAAGTCTTCCCTGTTTTATTCAGGTGAGCAGGTTTCTATTAGAGTTGATGGCATGGCTGTAGTGTACACTGAGCTGGATTTGCGCAGAGTTTTGCCCCAAGTAATTTTACAGGCAAGTGCATCCCATGATGGGCTGATCAGATGTCCTGCACAACTGTACAGCTTTGTCCCATGACTCCTGTGTGAAGCCTGGCTGTTGCTAACTAATTCTGCAAGTGCCGTGTGCTCAGGAGGAATTAGCTGGTTTTAAAAATAGATTACTTCCTGTCACATCCCAGTATTTTTACTGAGTGTTTTTCACACTAATTTTCTGTGTCTCACTGATGCTGACATTTCTGAAGTTGTTTTTTTTTTTATAAACAGCATACTATTAGGGGAAAAAAAAACAACCCTGAAAAAAAAAATCTGTAAGGATAGTGCCAAGGAGCTGTGAAGTACTAGAAGAATGAATGTTTTTCTGCATCGATGCAGGTTCAAAATGGATCTAATTTTTCTGAAGTTTGTGTGAATCTGGAGCACTCGGTGAAAGAAAACACTTTAATGGTTATTAAAATCTTCCAGGTTGGTACTGCAAGGACCAGTTCAGCATCTCTGTATCAGGGACAATTCTGGGGCAGAACAGCATTGCCCAGTGAAGGCTGACCTCTACACAGGGGATACAGAACCAGCCCAAATTCTAAACTTCTGTCATAACCTCACCTTAATGAACCCGCTCACAGCAGTATTTGGGTGTAAATATACACTGGAAGATAAAGGATATGTTTTTTTCCTGGTAGTGTCAGATTGTAATGGGATATTTGGAATGACTATGACAGTCCCATCCTCTCTCCCCTACAAAGAACACCCAGGCAAGGGCTATTCATCTGGCCTCTCCTTAAAGAAGGAAGAGACTTACAGCTTCATGATTAAATCTATCTAAACCGCTTAAAAAAGAGTCTGCACTTTCATGCTAGATCAATTTGCATTAGGTTTTTGCCAAGCAACTTTTTTCAGGCATGTTTTTTTGCTTTATTCTGTACATGAATAGCATCCAGGTAAAATATTTTTAATTCATTTCAGGCTGGATTATTGGAAAAAAAGAGATTTTTTTTCCTTGTTGTTACTTGATTTAATTAGTGCTCTGTTTTTAAAGTGGCAAGCCAAGCTTTGCCAAGTCTGGATCTCTGACTCATGCTAACAGGGTTTTATAGCCCCACCTGCATCTAAAGCAGGAAAAAAGACCCAAAGCTTTATTTTTAACTCCATGTACATACCTTGTCCATTCCATTAAAACACACAAATGTCAGCACCCTCTGCCTGCCCAGTGCTGGTCTTGGGGGAGGAGTTGGAGCCCACCAAATCCCACATTCCGAGGGATCTGTGGGACATCCCTGCTGCAGGCAGGGATGGGGCAGGCAGGGAGCATCACTGATGTGCTGTGTTTGCTATGGTCACTGTGTAAGTGAGCCTGAGAGGGAGAGAGCTTCTATTTTTGTCTGATTAGTTTTGTATTTTCTTCTTCTCTGACAGGAACTTGCACTGCTCCAGAAGCAGAGGACCATGGGGGTGGAGCTGGGGCTGCCTGCAGTGGTGACCCCAAATCTCATTTACTTACCCAACATCCATGTGAGAGCTGTGAATGAGAAAAGGTGCACCTGCAATTCCCCTTTTTCCCCCCTTCTTTTCCCTTTCCCAACCCAAAAGTTCCTTTTCACTCCTGAACCATGTCCAGATGCTGATTGAAGCTGTTGGGGTGTGGATGAAGTCCTTTTCCCACCTCACTGCCCCTAAAGCAGGTCTCCCTCCTTCACCAGGAATCTGGGTGACTAAACCTTTAATCTCATTGGAAAAATGTTGTATTTAACATTGCTGAGGCTTTTTGCAGGATGGGGCCTATTTTGATGATTTTCTTCAGCTTGAAAAGGTTTGTGGCGAAAAAAGCTTTTTAAAAATATGGAACCTGTCCATGTTTTGACTGTTAAACTTTTTGTTTTGCTTTGAAATGGTCTTTACTTTCTTCTTTGGGTTAAAACCAGTAAAAATGTTTAAGGCAAAAGAAAAAATGGAGAAAAGGTTTCAAAATAACCAAAATTAGTGATTTGTTTAACTCTGCTTTTTTTTCCCAGTGGTCTGCTTAGAAATATTTTTTTTTTTTTTTAACAATCCCTTCTTTCTTCATCCTGAACAGGGACAAAAAATAAACCAAAACACTGTGAGGTCAAGGTGGCAGAATCCCAGTTTCCCAGGCTGTGCCCAGAGCCACCCTCCTGTGGAGGTGTCGGGGTCTGCTCCTCCAGAGGGCCCCAAACCCCTGTGCTGGAGGGCAGGGCATGGGGAAGGATGCTTCAGGAGGTGGCTGGCTCCTTCCTCTTGCATCTCTCAGGGCCAGGATACCCTGGCACAAGGTTTGTCTGCTCACCCTGTGCTCTGCCTCATCCCTTTGGCCTACAAGGGCCCCAGTCCTGCTCTTCCCAACGCCGCTGGCAACCTCCCACTGGCTTTGGCAGGAACAGGCCTTTTGCTGTTGATTTTTTTTCCCTGTCAATCAGTTACTTTGACATCTAAATGTCAAATGACACCACATGGCATTTTTTTTTTTTTTTTTTTCTTTTTTCTTTTTTTTCCTTTTTTTCTTTTTTTTTTTTTTTTTGGTGCTTGTAATTTAATTGCAAGTGCAAAATGGTGGGATCAGTGCGAAGGGTTTTGAGAGAATGTATCATTAGCAAATTCAATTAGCTGGCACTTGTGCCTGCTGGCATGGAGGGCTCTGAGAGTGCCAGGGAGGCTGGTGCTGCACAGAGGGGGCCACGGCAGCTCTCCCAGCCTTCCTGGCTCACCTTTCTCCCTACCCCCCAGGGGCAGGAGAGCCTTCCCTCCTAAACAGCTCAGGAGGAGAGGCTGCACAGTCAAATTCTCCCTCTGCAATGATAATAACACAAGAGCCTGTCCTGCTTCCAGGAATTGTCTTACTGCACCAGCATTTCTTCAGTTGTAGCATCTTTCCTGGAAATAGCGTTACATGACATGCCCTCGCTGCCTGTCTCAGTGTGAATGAGAATACAGCAAAGCTCATGTTTTCCATTGTTGAGATATGAGCATAAATCTTTCACTAATGCACTGCTGTCTTCTATTATAACAGTCACTGCAGCAGAGAAAGGTATGTCAAATCTCTCCTTGTTGGTACAGTCAGTTGTTGGCATTGCCCTGACACGTTGTTTCTTTCCTTAAAATGGTTTTGTAAAGGGACTAAAATGAGTTGCTCAGCCTCTGGCAGCACCTTTGCGTGTTTTGACAAACCTGAGCCTTCAATGTTGTAGGTATGAAGGTTCAAAATAGTGAGAAAACAGAGCTGGAATTATGGGTTTTGACAAAAATCAGGCCCAAGTCAGAAGTGATTGTTCTGGATCTCTGTATCAGGGCAGATCCTGCGCTGATACCTGCATGAGGTGAGTGATGAGAGCAGGACCTGGGAAGGGATAACCCTTTGGTTGTGAGACGGCTGGGACCATCCATCCCACACCTTCAGGATGCTTGTCCATCCTCTGCATCACCTGCTGATGTGAAGAACCACATCCTGCTGGCAGCCACCAGCAGGAACCCTCACTGCAGGCTGAGGATGCCAGTTTGCAGGAGCTGAGGGTAACAGCTAGCTCAAAATCAGCTGTTCTCTGCAAAGGACAGATCTAGATTGACCCATGAAGGTCTGAGGTCCTCCCCAAAAGGCGGCAAAGCATTTGGCATAGATGTGAGGAAGCAGAAAGTGTTTGGCAAAGCTCCTTGGCATTTTTTAGGTTTTTTTTCTCCATGCTGCACAAGATATTTTACAGCCTTTGTGAGTCTGTAGAGAGGCTGGTTTCTGGCATGGGGTGTGCTGGAGGCTGCAGGCTGTGCTGGAGCCTCAAGAGTGCAGCTGGTCTTTAAAACCAGCTTTATAGGAAGGAAATTTTCTGGTCCCGCTGGAAGGAGGTACGGTCTTGTGACACTTAGTGGAAATAGAGCAGGTTTAGTTTGGTCAAATGGGGAGTATTTCCAAGGAAACATAAGTTTTTTTACAGTGTCCCAAAGCTGAGGCAAGTCCAAAGTTTTCAGTCCAATTGTCTTGCTTTCCCAGGCTAATTTTATAAGGAGGCCCTAAAATGTGAATGAGGAGTGATCTTGTTCGGCCTGAAAAATAAAATTAACGCCAGTATGAAAAGAGCTGAATCCCAGACATCCTCAAATGTCTTATTTTATTTTATTTTATTTTTTTAAGCAGAAGGATGCAAAGGCTCAGATCAAAATGTAACTGTAGTCCTTTTGGAATAAAGTGTTTCAGACTTGCCTATGGTTGCAAACCCTGTTTTAGTGAAATAAAGGAGAATAGTGATTCTCTTTCTCTTCTTTCTCTTGTAGGACTTTCTCTTCTATCCTGGGACATTTTCCCTCAAACCTGATATTTGTCTCAGGTAGGAAACTTCATCCCTCCCAAGTCAGCCTATCCTTCCTTTTCCTTCCATTTTGTGCTTGGCACCGTTAGAGTTCTCAGGCAAATTTCAACAAAAATCTGTATCCCTCTAGCCAGGAACAAACCTGGACAGGACCACCTCCCTCCTCATGACTGCTGGTCATGTTTCTCCTCTTCCTTGCCAGCAACTTTGGAGTTCATCTTGAGTCTCTGCACTTCTTGTTTGTGCCTTAAATGCATTTTGATCCCACCCCCCTCTCTTGTTCCCACTCCAGCCCCCCACGCTGGCTCACCCTCTGGCTGCAGCCATTCCAGATACATCACCCCTGGGGTTCCAGAGGGGTTGTTAAAGAACAGTGATGACAGAACCTGGCTAGCCTGGGTTGTGATGGCTCATTGCAGTGGCTGCCAGCAGCAGCTGCTGTAGGTAAACCAGAACCCTGATATTTATACCATTTAAGTTGCCTCACTCCCCTGAGTGAATCTCCACAGAGTTGTTCTCCTGGGTGTGACTGTTTAGGGTACAGTCCTCCCTGTAAGTTAGACATTCTCCCATAAAACAAATTTCAGCAACTTCATTCAACTTCTATATATAAAGTTTCCCTCAAACCTTTTTCAAACTAAGTCCTGTCTCCTCCTCAGGAAGCATCTGCTCCCCATTGCCAAATTCTTCCACGTTCCTGTCCCTTTGGTCGTGTTTTCTTTAAATCCTTTAAAAAATGTGCATTTTGGCTGTGCGGTCATGCCAAGGAGTGTGAGAGTTTGCACATTTCAAGCAGGGATTGGCCCATCTCGAATTGGTGCATCCAGAGAACCTGTCACAAGTTCCTTGAAGCACTTCTGCCTTCTGTTGCGCTGGCACGGAGCTGACGGGCGCTCATTTTGCATGTCTCGGCTCCGCGCTTGGCTGGGGAGGATATTTGCAAGGCTGGATATTTCTGGTTCTACTCCACGGAAGCCTTAAATGGAGTATTTGCTGTGCCCTGCCTCACGAAAAGGAGCCTCGTAAAAAAACTTTGAAGGCTCCTGTTCAAAACCCTGATGTCAGACCCGCCTGGGTGGTGGTTTGTCTCTCTCCTGGTTGCTGAAGGAGTTTCTGAATTTTTTGGCTGTCGCCACACTCCTTTAGCTCCCTGCAGCTCTGCTGGCTTTGCCTTACCAATGGCTTTCATAGGGCTTTTAATGCCATTTCCTCTTGTACCGCTCAAGCCACTTATTCCACGTGGGTTCAAAGATTTGGAAGTGGCTCGCAAGGTGTTTTGGGCTATTTTCCACTGTGCAGGGCTGCACTGGTGCTGTTCCCTATGCTTTGAACCACCCCATAGGGCTGACAGCTGAAAGTGTTTATGGTCTGAAACCCCAGAGCAGGTCCTTTCCCATGAAACGATGCCTTTGGAACCTTAAGACCTACGTTTCTGCTCGTACCCTTGGGACTTTTCCATCAGGCAGTGGCAGAAGGAGCCTGTGCTGCGTGATTAGCAAACACCAGCAGCTGCAGATCCCCATCCTGCAGCAGGAACCACATCCCTTGAGGTTACCAAACTAGCAGTGATAGCATAGGGATGCAGGTCTATCACCTGTCTCATCTGTCAGTGGTGACTTAATAACCTGGCACCTGGAACCCTCTCACTTACATGAGTAAGAGGGAGGAATGATTGATTTAAAACCTCCTTTCTCCAAGTAGATGCCGATTTTATGTTGCCAGATAATATTACTGGTGCCTTCTGACCTTAAGAGAGAGTAATCTAAGTTAAATATCAGGCATTTGGATCTTGGCAAAGTTCAGATTGCCAAAATGAAGAAATACAAATAGCTGGGAAGGCGACGCTGCGCCTTCCCTGGATGGCTGAACAAGTGCCATTAGCGCTTGAGTGTATTCCCAACTAGATATAAAAGGAATCGGGAGTGTTAAGGAAAAACAGAGTAAAGTGAATGCCTCTTACAGCTGTCGCAATGGGAAAGTTGCAACATTTGCTTGTAGGAAAAGATGCAGAAGCACACAGAGTACCTGTTAGCGCGAGCGGAGCCAGACTTGGGCAGGATTTCAAGTGTTACAGACACAATCCTGAAGGCTATATGCAGAGCAGCATGACTTTTCCATGATGCTGGTTAAGAAGACGTGCCATAGCAAAAAAAATTTTTTTTTTTTTTAAGGCTGCCTAAGTTTTCTTAGGCCTTTATAGAGCAGATGTAGCTTAGGAGTGTTGAGTGCGCTGGGGGACTGAACCGAGGGAACGGCATCCTTGGCTGTGTTATAAACACGGCTTGTCCCTTGGCTCCCCTTGCTGCAGATCAGGTTTCTAGCTGAGAAATAAAGTTCTCTGAGGGAAAAAAATCCGTCCTTGGTCCCTTTGTTCTGCTTTCCCATGGCAGACTGTGCAGTCTTGTAGTGTTCCCTCTTTTGTCTGTAAAGTTATGAGCTCTCTGGCTCAGATGTAGTTACTCCTATGCTTATAAACAGGGGTTGTGACAGAGCCATTATGGGCAAAATCAGAGCAATTTATTCCACCAGAAATTCTGGAGTTTGGGGAAAAATATTTGTCCAGATAGATTTTAGAAAATTAAAGACCTCATGCAGGAGGATTGTCAAAGAGAACTTTTTCTGGAATAAAAAAGGAAGGTTTTTCTTCTAGCTCTTATTTAATATTTTCATGAAATTAAACAGAGGGTTGACCTGAGTCTCCAGGACTTTCCAGGCTGCCAGGCAAGGGTCTTTCCTCTTTCTGTGTGGTGGAAAAGCCCTGTGGAACTCTCCAGGGAAATGAGCATTTCCCAACACACATGGTGCTGCAAGGTCTGCTTTAGCAAATGATCCCTCTGTCATGAACAACTCTTTCATTGGAAAATTTATCCTCAGCCTCAGCTGGGATGATTATACAGCTTCTAAGGGTATTAACAAATAGTGTTGGTTCTGGCTTTGTCTTAAGAAGGTTTCTATCACAATTAATCTTTGCCTACTCTCCATCCTTTCTTGTTTCTTGGAACATAGAGACATTGCTATAAATATCTGTGAGTTTAAATATGGATTTCTACATGCACATATAGACCCAAGTGCACAAATGGACATTTTATCATATCACACCATGCTGCACCATATCATTTAATACAATATTGTGTGTCTGCAGTGAGAAGACACATTTTTCTGTCCTGGTTAGTCAAAGTGAAACATCAAAGGTTAATTTCTTTCTGTCTGAAATTTGCACGAAGCAAGTTAGACATGACTTTACTGTGCCACCATAAACTTTGCAGAGTATACCTTGTATAAAGGTAAAATACATTTTCCATGACTTAAACCTTTGTGGATCGGTGCTATGCTAAGGGCAATTAGATTTAACATCCCTGGAAGCTCCAAAGGCATTTTAAAGGACTCGCTCTTTTGTTCCAACTCTAGCACTCAAAAAGACTGAGACATTTTTGGAATAGGTTTTGATGGACTTATATGAAAATTTATATGACTAAGAATTGGATTTGTTCCTCTGGAATATTATGGATTATTTTTATGTGGGAATTACATAAGTGTGCAGAGCTGCATGCAGTTGGCTTAATGTAGCTAAAAATATATATTCTGATTTCCATTTGGAAAGGTAGCTGGATTTTTCCAGCTTCTCCTCTCAGTGATGACTTTATGGTGTGTACGGGTTATAGATTACAGGAAAAATTGAAATGCATAGTAAAATCGAGGGGTTTAAAATGGATTAATATTTGATTATATCTTTGAGAAGATGAATACTGATGTGTGTCCTTCTCCACTCCTGATTTTGAACTGTGGTGAAATCCCTTACAAATAAAACTTGTTTCAGAGAGACAACCTGGATGTAAACAAGGACAGGAGTGGGCATCACATGAGGAAGCAGAAATCTTTGAGACATGAGGCAAAGGCTCATCCTGCTTTCATCCCATGGCTCATTTGCCTCTGGTGTGGCAGAAATCACAAGGATTACCCTGACAAGAGAAAACTTCACAGAGCAACCAGAGATCACAAGTGAGGAACAACTGCTCTCAGTTACATTACTCAAAGATACTCCATCTCTTCCTACCTCTCTCTCTCTTTCTCTCTCTCCATATGCACACAGAGGAGAATTTATTTGACACAGTGGTATCCAGAAAATGCTTCTTGGAGAAAGATTTTTTCCATCTGCATTTTTGATGAAAAGCCTCATGAACTGGAGGCTGAACTCTCCTGCTCCAAAAGAGAACACATTAGAAAACCCAATACTTTTATTTTAAACTATTGGCCTTCTCACTTAACACCAAAATTTGGTACATTTTGCTTCACCTTCCACATGGAGCAACACCAGGTTACAATACTCCAAAAAGATATTAGGAAGTGGAAATGTGGTTCTGTGGGCAGCTTTGCTGTTCCATTAGAAGGGTTTGTGTGATGACTGTATCAAGTGATACAGCACAGCGACTCTCTGAAGGGAAGAATGATGCAAATATACTGCAAGGGAGATGAACAAAGGGTGCTCTTCTAAATTATCTGCACATTTGTGACTCACCTAGAACAAATACAGTATAAAATTGCAGAGCTGACAGGACGCTGCCATCAGGTTTTTAAATGTTGTGTGAGATGGAACATGTTTTATGGCGTAAAACCCAAATTCTGCTTTTGTTTTGTTTCTTCTGTATGTTTTCTAAAATGGACATGTCACTTTGACTGTATAATCTTATCATATTTAGATTTGATTTAAATCCTGTCTTTTCTCAGCTGTGCTTGCTAATGGAATCATTCATGCTTTTTATACAGTTGATCTAATAATATTTTCCTCACTGCTCTCTGGCATTATTTTTACTTTGTAGGAAGTATGGCAAAACTGGCAATATAAATTGAGTCTGCATTTTAATGACATTGATGGTGATTTTTTCATGCATTTGGATAAGGTGGGGTTTTTTTCCTCTCTTTGTACCGTGGTCATTTCAATATACTGTGGTGTAGGCACGTGAATGACTGATTGATTTGCAGGATTCTCTAATAAGGAAGAAGACTTTTCCAATATTACTTTGCTGCTTAAACTGCTCTGTTCATGCAGGCCATCAATAGAATGTCCATGAGATATCTTCATTCTTCTCTCTTTATTTTATAAGCAATGTACTCCAATGACCTGTGAACTTCTCTGTTGGAAGTCCCTGGTCCCTCTTCAATACAACTAAAATGGTGTCTCCCACTGGAAAGCACTAGGAGATGGTAAGTCAGTGACTTTCAGCATTTTCTGATAGGAAGATTTCTCAGGTTTCAAATGAGGATTGGTGAACAAACACTTCTCATTTAGTAACAACATTTTTTTGTCTGGATACACTCAGAAAGAGAACAAATTATGGACTGTAGCAATGACTCTCTGCTACGTTTTATACTTGCACGACCCCCACGATGACTTTAGTGATGGTGGGGGAAGAGGCACAAGAGTGGCCCTTCAGAATGAGTTTTCTTCTTATTTTAGAGAGGGTCCAAGATGCCAAGTGCTACCTCAGGAGAGTGAAGCCCTTTACAGAGGCAGCAGATGCAGTTCAGCATTGCTCATTCTGTTGTGCTTCAACTCTGACCACGGAAGCGCGAGCTCTTGGGACAGAAAGTGCTCTGTTTACACTCAGACCTTGGCATTTTTCCTAAGGGTACCAATTATAATGGTGTTTTTTGTGATATGGGCACACATCCATTATGAATTGGCTTGCACCCACCAACTCATTTTGTACAGGCCATGGAACATCCATCAGATGGCAACGATTCCCATTCGTGTGCAATGTTAAGGAAATCTAGATCATTACCAGCAGAATAATGAATTCCCTAGAATTGTTCCATTGTGCAATTATATGAAGTATGCTAAGAGAAAGGGCAGTTTCTCAATAAAGTACTCCTTTTTATTTTCCTAAACCACAGGAATGATAGATTATTAATCATGATTAATGCTCAGTTACAGTGAATTATAGTGGAGCAGTGCCTGGAAATCCCAGTCTGCTTGGTAAACTCATTTTCTTGCATAATAGGAAACTTGCCTTGCATTTAAGAGAACCCAAACAGATGAAAGCAATGGAACCACCCATTTCATATAATTAAAAGAAAAATTTAATAGATACATACATTCTTAGTTTGACACTCTTGAACTTTTTTTCATACTGTACAAGCATAATAGGAGAAATACAATTGCAAACATCTTAATTGTTCCTGTATTTTGCTTTCTTCCTGAGAACCAAAGTCTTCTAGAGCTCAGCTGTAGCACTCAGCCCAAATCCCTAAGCAGCACTGGAGTTAAGGCAGAGCTGTGCATTGTCTGGACATTTGGAAGATGTTGGTTGTTCTACTTGATGATTGCTCTAGAGAATATGAATGATCAAAGTGCTCTGGGAAGCAGAGGAAAGTCGAACGAGATAATGTAACATATTCCATCCCTATATTTGGGGATGTACATGGGGTAATTTTTGCCAGCCCCACATCTAAAGGGCTCATTGTACATGGAGAGTAAGGCACCAGAATGACATTACGGAAGGGCTCATGGTCAGTCAGAGAACTTAATAGCCTTTGAAATAACTGAACATTAAACTTCTGTAAGCCCCTAGAGGCTTTTCCAATGTTTAGAAAACATCAATTCCCCTAATATTTACATCCTAATCCGTACTGTGTTCTGAGAACAGAGTGAAAAGAGGTGAAAAGACATTTTTTGTCTCAAGGATGAGACTGCTGGGTCATTTCCAAGAGGAGTTCCTTAGAGAGCATCCCATGGTCCGTTCCTGTGGAAGGTAGCAGTGCAGCTCTCCGTTATTCTCTCTGTCTCTCTCTTCCCCCAAGCAATCTGTCAGTGCATTTCTGGTGCCGGGGAGAGGCGGCGTGTCGGAGCGCTGTTCCCGTTTGCAAAACGGGAACTTCTATTTGTTGTTCCCAGGAGCTGGTTTCACACGCTGACATCTCCCCAGGAGCACAGCTGAGTCCAACATGTTCCCAACAGCCATCCACCCAAACGCCTCCTACTCCAGCACCCAGACCTTCCTTCCCAGTAAATAAAAAATACAGAGACAGCCTCGAATTGTTCCAAATGCTTCGGCTTCACTGGAATGTCTACCCGTGCTCAGATCTGATAAATGGGTATTTTTCTGCACCAGGCAGTCAGTTTAGTGTGGGAATAGGATGGCTTTTCAAAGAGTTTCTGGAATAGTTAATGGAAAAGTCTGACTGACTTTCTCTGGTGTCAATATGTTTAAGTGTTCCTACATGTCATGAAAGTACAATGTCGCAATTTCCAACTTTAAGACAGAAAACAAAGTTAACATAAGCTGGTGATTCTATTGTGTTGTATGAAATAACATGTTTTTCAAGGTTTCATTGCTCAAAAGGGTCTCAAAAAATCTGCCTCCTAAAGCAGGAAACTGAGCAGTGTGCCTATGTACACTTCAAGCAAGGAGATATTGCGGCATTCTTTAAAACACCACCAACAGCAGCTCTCAATATATCCCAGTGTGATTCCATTCATATTGCTGGGACATCCTGTCTAATCATGGCTATAGTAATTATGTTTTCAACCTTACCTGTGCCCCATAGTAGACATGACCTCAGTGTGCCAACCTATGGATTACAACGCAAAAAAATCTTCCGAATAATGAATCCTAGGAAAAGAGTTGGAAAAAATTCCACATCTGTGCCAAAAGCCCCCAGTCCAGTTCCACAGCTGTATGAAACTTCACTTGCCATGAGCTATACTGGTGTGGTCAATGTTTTTTTTCTTGCAGACTCAGAACTGGAACAAGACATCCTGGCTTGAAAGGCAAAGTCCTCATCTATGATTCTCTCACTGACAATATTTTGGGGTATACCACCCTCTGGTCTCCCCTCTTGGGCTCCATCCAGCCATTGCACATGAAATCTCCCATTTTGGAAATTGGTATCAAGAGCAAGGACTGCCAATGTACATCTTTATTGGTGTTTCTCTAGGAAATGGTATATGGAACAAGCTTCCCTCCTTTCTGGCTCCTAAATGCCTTGGGTCAGAGTTTTTATTCATAAATACCTACATGCCACTTTGTCAAGGACAACCTTGGTAGAAAGGATAGAATGATCCAAGCCTCTGTGGCCTGGTATGTAGCAGTGAGAGTTTAGCTTAGCTTTGGATGATTTAAGATCAAAATTTTGTGGGAGAATGTAAATTGAAGCATTAAAACTCAGCATTGCCCATCCTGGGGTGGGTGACCCAAACCAGTGCCTCCTGGATGGCAATGGGTTGTGTTGTGGGGTTTGGGTCCAGACCAAACCAGCAGGCTGAGACTGATGTGGGGATGAAGGACTAATGATTTAGCTCCTTTAGGTGACTACAGCTCACAATGGGACAATGTAAGATAAGCAAATCTCTTTTATTCCCCACCAACGTCCTGGAAAAGTGCAGAGAAATGAGATATTCTGGGCTGCTCACTGCATTGCTGAGTTTTGTTGTCTTCAGGTCACCAGGCTTTGTAAGACACCTGGAAAAAGGTTGTTAGTGGTTCTACTTCTTGCTTTCTGATTTTTTGAAAACATGAGTTTTCCAGAAGAGTGGTAAGGAAAGGATATACACATGATTTCTTCCCCCTGCCATTAAATGTTTATACACCAGGACGACTCTGATTAATAAACAATTGGCTTCAATGATTTTAGAAATGCTTAATATTCCAGTATCTTGCCCAGGATCCTTGTTTGGGATTCCACAGGCACTTCTGCACTGAGATCAGTGGGGTTTTGGGAAGAAATTTTAGTGCTTATTCAAAGCAAACACAGACTTTGGTGTTAGTCTATAAATACCTAACATGAGCAAGCAATTCTGTATTTTCCTCTGTGATTAATACCTGTGTTCTGCACCATCAGGCAGCCAAATTTACATGCTTTTGTTGTTATATATGTAATATGCAACATGTATTTCCTTTTTATTAATCAGACCTGCCATCAAAAAAGAGGGAATTTGAAAGCACAACCAGGATAGATACTGTCATGTTGTAATCTTTTGTGCACAGGTGGAGATGCCTGTTTGCACTAGAACAGGTGGCAATCTTCTGTTTCTTACAAAAGTCTTACAAATGAAATTCAAGCAAAGGACTTACTGGCTATCTATGGGATAATTCTCCTCTGGAAGTGTGCAGTCAGTTCCCATTTAGGCTAATTACACTTAAGAAGCCCTTTCCTATAACTAATGAACAATAGGCATAACCTGTTATTACATAACCGTGGGCCAGCAGATTAATACACTGTCGAATTGCAGTACCCTGTGAAAATGCTTCCTCCACAAAATTCACTGGAGATTTTTAGTGACATTTGCTGTAATTACCAGTAGCATGGTTTCTAATTCATTAATTTTTTTTTTTCTACCTATGCTGGGCATATAAGAGTGTTTTAAGAGATCGAATAAATAAATTTTTAATTATAAAATGATGCTATATCATAAATTATTTATAATAACCAACAATGTGTAATACATGTTTAGGTATGATTCCATTAGGAAGATGAACTAATATATATATATCAGTCCTAAAAGAATGTCCTAATTTGTTCTGTGTTTATGAATGGTGAAATCAGTGTTTAAAGCAATTAAAGGTTTATAAAAGCTTCAACTGACAGTGGGTAAAGCAGCAAGCATACTTGGCACTTAGGAATTCTGTTGTCATCCATGGCAGAGAAGACCCCTTTTTGTCCTTTATTGGTTTCAGCAGTTTGTGATATCATGCCACCAGAACAGTAGAGATATAGAGACCTCCAGGGAGGGAGCAACAAGATGCTCATAGTCCTCATTGACAAAACCTCTGGTTATGATTAATATTAAAAAAAAAAAAAATCTCCTTTGTAATCTGTCAGGTAGTTTCGAGGAATTTTGTCAATTGTTTTCCTATTAGCGATAGCAGACTTCTGAAATCTCCATGGCCAGTTCCAGGCACTCCCCAGTCTCGTGGCAGGACTCAAAGAGGCTGCAATCAATGTCACAGTCACAGTTGCAGTCGTTGTTGCCGTGGTCTTCCTCAGAGGTCTGGTAATATCTATTGGATGGACAACAGGTATCTGTCAGCCAATGTTCACAGGTATCAGGCAGCATTATAAGAAAGTCCCAAAACTGGCAGAACAAGCAGGCCAGGATAAGTGTTGCACATTCATCTAAGAGAAAGGAAAAGCAGGGAGACATAAGAACAAGTCTGAGCTGGGATTAGCCAGGTTTAGGCCAGTATGGCTACACAGAAGTGAGGGAGTGGGCTAAAAATACATTGATGATAACTACTTCCATAGAGACAAGGGAAAAGTTTATTTTCTATTTTAATTGCTCTGGAAAAGCAACAGCTGTGTGAAAAGAATTTGAATGGAAATATTCTGTGGCAGTGAAATGCAGAACAACCCCTTTAAACCAAATTTTATCTTCTTATGCCCAGACAGCAAGGAGGCTGAAGAAGCACAAGAGGCTGGGAGGGGACACAGCCAGGACGGCTGACCCCAGCTGGCTAGAAGGATAGTCCAGACCATATGGCATCAATATAAATTAGGCAGAAAACAAGCAGGGGTTTCTGCTCAGATAACTGACTGGGCATCAGTTGGTGAGTGGTGAGCAATTGCAATATGTATCCCTTGTTTTGTATATTATACTATTATTATTATTATTATTATTATTATTATTATTATTATTATTATTATTATTTTCTTCCTCCCTTGTAAAACCACTTAATTGTCCTATTACACTGTATTTGTCTCATCCCATGAGTTTTCTTCCTTTTACCCTTCTGGTACCCCCATTCTGCAGTGGGGCAGTGAGTGAGGGGTTCTGGGGGGTTGAGTAAACCACGACACCAGCGCAGGTGACACTGCAGTTTGTTTTAANACATTCATCTAAGAGAAAGGAAAAGCAGGGAGACATAAGAACAAGTCTGAGCTGGGATTAGCCAGGTTTAGGCCAGTATGGCTACACAGAAGTGAGGGAGTGGGCTAAAAATACATTGATGATAACTACTTCCATAGAGACAAGGGAAAAGTTTATTTTCTATTTTAATTGCTCTGGAAAAGCAACAGCTGTGTGAAAAGAATTTGAATGGAAATATTCTGTGGCAGTGAAATGCAGAACAACCCCTTTAAACCAAATTTTATCTTCTTATGCCCAGACAGCAAGGAGGCTGAAGAAGCACAAGAGGCTGGGAGGGGACACAGCCAGGACGGCTGACCCCAGCTGGCTAGAAGGATAGTCCAGACCATATGGCATCAATATAAATTAGGCAGAAAACAAGCAGGGGTTTCTGCTCAGATAACTGACTGGGCATCAGTTGGTGAGTGGTGAGCAATTGCAATATGTATCCCTTGTTTTGTATATTATACTATTATTATTATTATTATTATTATTATTATTATTATTATTATTATTATTATT
>VZRH01000299.1:630746-646506 GCA_013397555.1 Urocynchramus pylzowi | reverse complement strand
GCAGGTGACACTGCAGTTTGTTTTAATTTTCACAAGAGTTTGCACTAAAAATGTTTAAAGACTACCAAGGACAGGGAGAGAGAGCAGGTCTGGAGAAGAGCTTTCAGAGAGGGCAGTGTGTCTCAGCTCAGGGTCCTGCCAACTCCCCACCAAGCAGGGCTCTTACCTTTTCATTCACAAATGTCAGCTTTTCAAAAGGAGACAAAAGTTTGGAAAATCGATTATGTAGGATGTGTATCTGGAGCCAGTGAATATACCTGAAAACTTGGTCACCATGACTAAAACTCTGTGTTATGTTTGTGCCCTCCCAAAATCAACTAATTAACTTAACTCCTCACCCCTCAGCCTCCAGCATCTGGGGAGGCTGCTTGGGCTCAGCAGGTGTGAGATTGCAACTGTGTGAATCCAGTTGGAGCACAGACCCAAACCTTTCCTTTTTTTTTTTTTTTTCCCTACTTGTTTTTGGAAAGGAAAAATGCCTTCAACAATATGAATGTCTTTTCATTGGTTCTTTCAGGAAAGCATATGGTTATAACCACATTTCTTGCCCTAGGATGACTAACTGTGAACTCATTCAACTGCATTGGTTCTGTTGTGGCATTTTCTAGCTCACGTAACATGAAGTTCACTGCCAGGAAGTTTCCAGAATTATGCTTTTTTTTTTTTTTAAGAAAGCTTTCTTGATGAAAAAACAAAATTAAAAAAAAATCATTCCATCTCCTTTATTAAAAAGGCAGTTAAAGCAGGTAGCAAGAACAAATAGCATATGACTGAACTTCTTTCTAAATGGCATATCATCACCAATGTTATCAATTTTAATACTTATTTAAATATGTCAAGATCTATTTAGGTTCAGACAAGCACAACTAACTTCTAAGTCAGTTCTGTCAAATAAGAATGACTAGATTTTGGTGATACTCAGTAAGTTCATGCTTATATTTTTTCCTAGCTAAATGAACTGAAATAATTATAAAATTGAAACAGTTAATAAGGTGACACCACTGTATTTAATTGTATGAAATTTACACTGTAGAAAATGTAATCATTTTATCCAGCAGTTCTGGGTGTAATTAAGACTATTCTTTTTAGATCTCTTATGTTTATGACATTTCTTTCCTATACATAGATGTGAGAGACAGAATTCGAAGTTATGTCTTAATTAAGGATTTGGCAATTTTTTTTCTCCCCCTCCAAAGATCCATTTTTCTAATAACGTTTTTTTTTTTTCCCCTGAATGTATTAACCATAATGGTGCTTATGTAATCTGGAGAGAATAGATTTGATTCTTAGGGCTTCATCCAGGAAAGAGAGCACAGAAAAAGCACAAGATTTTAATAATAAAGTAATGTTTCAGCACAGACTCTGTGATGTGCAGTAAAGATGCTTTTAAATTCCCATCAGAGCACACACCATGAACTGTGATAATGGATGTAACACATTTCAAAAAATCTGCATGTGTGAGGCTTTTTGGTCCTGTTTTAAGTGGGCTAATGTATATAAATAATAGATATTAGCAATTAGACATCCATTCCTATGCATTCATTTATATATTTGAAAATAAATTAGCCACAAACTGCATAAAAGAAGATGCAATCTCTTGTTTTTCCCCTCTGTTTTCCCTGCTGTTTGCCAAACGGCATTACTGCGTTTATCTCAGTGAGAACAATGACCTCAGCTCTTGTTCTCCACATTACTAGATTAATTAGCACAAAAGAAGAATTTATAATAATTTTTCTAGCATGCCTCATCTCTAAGTTTTCCTGTTCTTGTTTGGTGGCATCTGCTCAGACAGATGATGCTCTGAACAGCCCTGGTCCAAAGCTTGCTAAGGCCTTTCTGGTCATCCTTGGTGACACCTATGAGTGTTGTATTTGCTCTTGTCTGAGAATTGGGAACAAAAGAATCACCAATTTCCTCTTCTATTGCTCTGCCTTCAGAGGTTCTCCAAGCAGCAGCAAACAAGATTTGGCCTCGTGTATATGAAATAAGCAGTAAGTTGTCAGAGTGGAGTGAGCTGAGTATGCAGTGACAACCACAAATCTGTCTTCCTTTGGTTTTCTTGGCTTCTATCCAGCCCTTAACATTATTAATTAAGCACAGATTGGTTTTTTTTTTTTTTTTTTTTGTTGTTGTTGTTAATTTCCTTCACGTTTAGCTTTTTTAAGGAGAATGAAATCTGTTATTTGCATCACATGGTACACACCTGTGTGCCAGTAGTGGTTGAGATAGACTGCAAACTCAAAAATAGGGAGTGTCTGGACAAGAGGACAAGTCCCCTAAATAAAATAAATACTTCAGATTCTCCTCTGAAATTAAGCATATTCCAATAGATGTATCATAGACATCCCTTTTGTAAGGATCTGTGACACAATAGAGATGTTAATGATTCTTGGAGAACAGGGCACTTTATTGTGTTGATCTGTATTTAGAAATGCTTAATTTAGGAATTGTTAAATGATATGCATGACAGATTCCAGCTCCATTGGATATAACACACTAATCCATTATTGCAAAAGGCACTCAAAAGAAACTTCTGAAATACTTCACAGAGCCTTTTTTTAACATCCACTGGAATAACCAGGAATAGATTTATCTGATACTGACACTGGTGCCTCTGTGCAGACTCTCGTAACTAAAGTACAAATGCTCTGTGGCACAATAAGCTCTAAGCTCCTCTTCTATGACTTTGGTATCACTGACAATTTAAGATCATCTTCTAGAAATTCTCATCTATCACACAAATGTCTGCAGGGCAACTTAACATTGCTTTTGGCGATGTTCTTGAACCTCCTGTTCAACATTTAATTTCGAGTTGGTTATACATAGTTCTTTTGCAGTGGGCATTATTTAGAAATCGGCACAAATGTGATCTGTTTTATAAAACATACCGTCACTGTCTCTCTGATGTACTGATGCATCATCTTCAATGTAAGTGAATTCTCTGCATTTCTCCAGGGAAGCAATGGATGATCTGCTTGCATCAGACAATTTCTTCTCATTTTTGGTACCCTTTGATGAAGCGTCTGTGATGCTAAATTCTGCGACAGAACTCATAACAATACCTTTCATAGGCTTTTCATCTGTGTGTTTTTCATTTGTAAGCTGGTTATCTGGTGGGATTAGGAAAAAAAAGACTGTGATACCAAGGCAGAGATCTGAGAGAATAACATATGCAGAATTTTCAAACCTACAGTTGTTTACTTCCAAGGCCTAACCCTTCTCACCTAATGATTTCAGTTTCTTTACAGAGGTTTATTCATAGTAAAGGTATTTGTGAACTTGCCTTCTAAGGTTTTCTCTTAAACCCAGAGGACTTAGAGGCTAAGTAATAATTCACTTCCAGTGGGTGGGATCAGGTTTGGAAATAAAACAGAACTATTGCCTAGGTTGACATCTATTTAGAGTTTGATATCCTAACTTCAATTTGTGACATAAAAGAAGGCAAAACAATTATCTTGTTATTTTTCAGCTGCAACTTCATTTGCCTAAATTAACAGCCAACAATGTGCACGTAGGCAGTACCTGGATGCAGATGTGCTAGCTCACTGTGGCTCATAATCTTGTAGCAGAGACAGCCAGATGGTCTCTGTTTAGCATCCAGATTCCTTATTTCATAACTTCATCCCCACTTGCATTGTTGGCCTGGAAGTCAACCAGGAGATGGGATACTTCACATGCTGTCAGTGTGCCAGAGAGGCAGCTCAAAAACCAGAGGGAGAGCTTAATTTTAAGCCCCAACTAGGGGAAAGGTTAAGAAGAGTTCTGAGTTCAATTTATTCTTGAAGAACTTCTCAGGCACAGATAAACATGGGTTGATATAAAGTTTCACTCACTCTCTGAAGTGATCAAGTGGCCAAGAAACACAGTCATTCTCTTCATGGCGGGGATGATAAAACCTCATCAGTTCTTATCTACAGCTGATTAACTCCTGCACCTCACATCAAGCACAGCCTCACTTTTTATCTCACTTGAATCTTGTGATATGCTTGCTCTTGAGCTATATACAGAAAATCAATCTTTACAAACACCTCAGTTTTGCAAATGTTACTTTCTGAGAGGAACAGTAAGTGCTCTGAAGTGGTTTGTCTGCACTTGCCTGCAAGGAGTCTGAAGAGAGACCCTGCATATCTCTTGGTTTTTAGGTACCTTTGACACATGTCAAAGAAAAGCCAAGCAAAGGCTGACAGAGAGTGAAACATGGATGGGACTACAGCTGTTCCCCCAGTATCCTTGAAGAGAAAGGAGGAAATGTGGATGGGACAGACGGATTCCAGGGTAAGTGAAAAAACCAGTGCAACCATAAGGCTTGAAGAGGGGGAAAGCAAGGATTTGAGAGATAAGTAGTATCTAGTTCAAGTCCAGTGAAGGCCACTGAGGTGGTGAGGGGTCTGGAAGACTTTCTGTGTGAGCAGAGGCTGGTGGAGCAGGCTTTGGTTGGCCTGGAGGAGAAGGCAAAAACAGTGCTGGACGCTTTGTTCCTCTCCACAGCCAGGATAATGGAGACGCCAGACCCCAACTCCTCCCAACAGTGCACAAACAGAAAACGAGGAGAGAGCACTGTCAGAAGCTGCAGAAAAGGCAACTGGAACTGCCCAGGGAATGAATTCCTCATCACAGGATGTGTAAAGCACCAGAACAGACCACAGCAAGGCTGTAGTTGTGTGAAGAGCTCAGCTGGGCATGGACTCCAGCAACCTGCTCTTACTGTGGGTTTCTGACAGAGGCCAAACAAGGTGATTCTAGAGTCCCTTCCAAGCTAATTTTTCTATGATTTATATGACTCCATTTACTTACAGAATGAGTGAGCAATTAATTTAAATTTCTGATCATAGCTGTGTTTCTAGCCATTTTAGATCATTTTTACCTAGTAAAATACGTAGAAGAAGAAAAGCTGGGTAGAAGTTAGTACAGTAAAATCTTGGGACAAGATAAGCATAAAAACTAGGCTATCATTTTCATTTTAAATCACTGCTTTAAAATTGTGTGTTGGCAGAGGTATTGTCTTAATTTTGAAGTCATAATGACAACAAAGTCTACTGTGATGGAAATGTGAATTTCCCTCTCCTGGAGAGTTGGCCTTGGGCAGGGAGCGAACGATGGTGTGGAGGCAGTAAGAGAGCAGTGGCACAGAGAGAAGTCTCAGAAACCTATAACTGTCAGGTTTTGTGAGCATTATGATGAAGGAAAGCCACAGGTGAGATGGGAAGGGCAGGAGAGGCAGTGGCTCAGCTGGGTGTGACCCAGCAGTGCAAAGCACAGCAGTTCTCCCCTGAGCTTGCACCCTTGGTCATCGGAAATCAACATCCAAGGTTATGCATGTCTGGGTTTGCCCATCTGTGATGAGTTGTTGATGGTTTTCCCCTCAAAGTAAGCAAATATACCTTTTTTTTTTTCCCCCCTCTCTGACTTCTTGGCCAGCCTCTTCAGTCCAGAATGTGAAAACTCATGTTTTTGGATGCCCTTACATGTACAATCATGACTGTTTTCCAGTGTTTGTAAATCAGTGACATTCCACAGGTTTGCCTGCACTTTCATTCAATAAGAAACCATCTCCAGGGAAAGTTGTGCTGATTAAAGCAGCAGAGCTCAGGAGGAAGTGATGTCCCGCTTATGAATCAGCTTTATTGGATAACAATTGTTTTGTGAGTCCAAAAGACACAAGCCCTACCTGTTAGTCAGGTGCCAATATCACAAATAGGTCCTGTTTGTTCTCACTGGGAGCTACACCCAGGCTGAGCCTTTGGATACACATAGAGCAGATCAAAAGGCTTAGGCAAGAACAACTATTATCTTCCACTTTCAAAATCTTCCCAAAAATCTAAACTAGATATGGTTTAATTCATGATATATTTGTTGAGTTCCCCAATTCTGCAACAGTACAATGCCCCACAGAATGCATTTAAGCATTCAAGAAGCGAGACTGCAAAAAAAAGTCTGACAGAAGTAATCAGTAAATGCCAGACTGACATTTTCTGTATCCACCGACTTCTACTATTCATACTTGGAGTCAATTTTTATTCTTGAAGTGCTGTTGAAGAGAAATCAAAACCAGAAATAGAAAGGCATAGACATAACCTGAATTTTTCAATACAGCACCATCAAACAAAAGGGTAACAAAAGCTGTCACTCAGGGACTCTTCTGTTTGTTAAAGCATACTACATCTTGGAAAATACAGTACATTTTAGTGTCAGAC
Organism: Urocynchramus pylzowi; assembly: GCA_013397555.1. Lineage (NCBI taxonomy): Eukaryota > Metazoa > Chordata > Aves > Passeriformes > Fringillidae > Urocynchramus > Urocynchramus pylzowi. The sequence continues at coordinate 640,312 of VZRH01000299.1, read as the reverse complement.
TCTTAGTTTGAAAAGCTCCCTTTCAGTAATGGTATACTTGTCTTGTACAGCTAGATCAAGTCTTCACACAATCACTGTAACAAGCAACTTGCTATGACAAGAGAGATCCTTGCTTCCAGAAAACACTGTGGGAGAGGCTAAAGCAGTGTACAATTATAGGTCTCCATTTCATTTTTATGCAATTACCTTCAGTTCAGCTGTGGGTCCATCTACATTATGTCTTTTATCAATTTAATGTTTGCACAAAGTGTCTGAAGAAATAAAGATTATGCTAGACCAGCAGAAAAAAAAAGGTGGTTAGCACTTTTTTTTTTTTCCTATTATAGTTTGCTGCTGGATGGAACAGTAGTAGGTTGAGAGTTTGGAACAAATAGATGTAGCCAAATAGGCTTAAAAATATATTACATACCACTGATACTATTTATGATTACTGTTAAATGAGAATATAAAAACCCCCAAATTACAATTAGAGACGGGAAGAGGGTCAAACTTTGCAACTCACTTTTAAGAGCCTGTGTTCAGCTTGAAATGTCCACATATGTCTGTGTTTTTAACATATAGAAATCAACCACTGAAGTGAACTTAAAGGGAAAAATAAGTGTATCATGATGAAGAAATCTCAGATTATTCAGTGTTAGACTGTTAGGCAGAGGCTGCTAAAGGTACACCCCCACAATGTGCCATTTTTAAATAGTATGAAGTAGCAACTTTCTTCCTCACATGGGGAAGCTGGGACTCGCCTTGGCTGTTGCAGTAGAAGACTGGGATTGTTCACCCATGTTTGTATTAAAGATAGTCTCAATACTCACATGGAATTTCTTTTTGCTTTTTCTTTTTGGAGTTGGGCAATTCAGATGGCTGACTACAAGTGTCTAAATTAATGAAAGCACAACATCACTTACTTTCCACTGATGCCAGCCCCAGATCCCTGTGGTTAACAGGAAGAAGCAGTGATACCAAGACTGGCATTTGCAGTGTGTCCCCTAACCTCTATTTCTCTTCATTGGCTTTAGGCACAAACCAGCATCTTGCAGTCCTGGAGAAGAGGAGTCTGCAGTTTCCCTGCATGCTTCTGAAATTAGATTTAGTATAGAGGTATACAAAGGCTCTAAGTCTATTTTTGATAAGGGACAGAAGGTTTAAGAGGTGCTATGTTCTGCTGAGCAGGGACTGCAGCATTGCAGGTAATCCAAGCAGCTCTTGGAGCAGCTGTTTAGGAGGAGACTCCACTGAAGGAGAAGAATTGATCTCTGACCTCCTCATCCACATCTTACAAGCAAAGAATGAGGGAGCCTGTGGCTCTGCTTGATGCTGGCATTCATTCCAAATCCATCCTGGCAGTGGCCCTTTGCCTCACGCCCCTGTAGCAAGGATTCCCAAGGGTTAATGCTAAACTGTGTGGAAAACTGTAGCGGTTTAGGACCTGTAACTTTTTAATTTTCCCCTGAGGCATGTTGGTGTATCAGTGCAGCATTCATTACCCCTGCCCTGCTGTGGCTACCTGTCTGTTTAATGTAGCACATGCTCATCAGTGAAAGAGCTGTGTGCCATGTCCATTCAGTCCCGAGATGACACAGGCAGAGCTACATCAGACCTGATGGATGAAAACCTGTACTTGTGAAGGCTTGATCTGAACACACATGGTTCCCATAGAACGAGGAAACCCAAACCTCAGGGTTTGACAGCAGTGCTTCAAAAAGGCAAAAGCCAAAGAAAAACAAAACACTTTTTCTTGATCATTTAAAGGATATATTAGTCTGCCAGGGAGGCAGTATCTCTGCATGCATGGGGACAGCAGCTTACCTGGATGGTCCTCACTGCTCGGCGTCACCCCAGGGAGGGCCAGTAGAGGCAGGGAGCTGGTGCGACGGTCTTGGTGAAGAGAAGAAAACAAAATTGAAAAGGAATAAGTGTCAAATAAATGTGGTTTGGCACAGCTATTACCCTCAGACACTTAGTGACAGTCATTGACTTCAGGAGTTGTTGGTCTGAGGTCAAACAGAAGCAAATATGCTTTCTTGCAGAGGGAGGTTACATGGCATGGTGCATGGTTTGTGTTACCCTCTGTCTCTTTTCAGGAAAGGAAGCAAAAAAATAAAACAAACTGGCAAGACAGAAAGTTTCACCCAAGAAGAGGTGAAGAGGATCACAGCAAACACAGCAGTTCAGGTGAGTACAGAAAATTTGAGAGCTGGGAGGTCTGAGATAAAATGTGGGGTATCATCCATGCCCAAACAACCCAGAAACCTTAGATGAGAATCCCAAATCATCAGCAAAGGAGGAGAGAGGAAATTTAAGCCCAAACTCCAGCCTTCATGCCTTGTTAGTCTTGGTGGACAAGATGCCCAAGGTTCCTGTGTTGGTAAGCCCAGGTCCCCACACGGAGCAATGCTGAGCTCCTCCACCTCAGATGTGTCTGCCAGGCTGTTCACTCCATTCCTAAGGCTTGGAGGCTTAAATCTCCTTTCCTTCTCTCTCCAAGTGTCAGGGAGGCAAAGTAGGAGGGGGTGTGGGACTATCCCAGCAGTGAGTGCAGCAGATGGAGCAAACTCCATGGGAGCTGCTGCTGCCCACATGGGAGAGGCCGGAGGGAGTGTGGGCGCCGAGGCCCATCAGAAGGGAGCTGCTCCAGACCAATACATCACGGGGGCTTTCAGAGATCCGTGCCCATTACATTCTGCTGAGCTCAGGCAGAAGGATGCAGGGGATTTGGAGACTGTTTATTTTTGTCATGAGGAAACAGGAAATAGTACACAAGGCTATAAATATATCCTGGGCTTCAGATGACATCATGAACTCGTGCAAGTGCTTCACTACTGATTTACGATGATGGACTGGTAATTCACAGGAGCTTTGGGTTTACTTTATTTTGCTGTTGCAGTAACAAAGCTAATGGTGCAATCCCAGGAGGGGGTATTTTATCAATAGTGAATTTTTGACCTCATTGCATACATTTTAACTTCATGAATTAGTGACCCAGCTAACTGTAAAGCCTTCTATAGGCTTATTGTAAATCTATCACAGGACTGGCAAAAACTTTTGGCCCAGATCCTAAGCTCTGACAGGCATGTGTTGATGGACTGCATAGCAAGCACTTCCACTAATATTTCTCACTAATTATGCCATATATTAAGAAAAAATGAATGAAGCCAATGTTTATATGCCGCTTTAACTGCTTTTCATATAAGAAAGCAACACAATCCCTAATAAATTTTCACCTTCAACATTTCTATTCATTATAATTTTTACCATGATGAATGAAGTTAGAACTGGAGAGGGAGGGGGTTCATCTTGAAATCTGTTCAGTGAATGACTGAATTTACTTCCCTTCCCCAACTTGTGTCGAGGAAGGAGGGAACAGATGGACACAGGAAGAAGAGGGAGGCGAGTGCGGAACGAAGGAGATGGGTGAGGAACAGATGGAGTCAGGAGAAAGTGAAGAGGAGAGTCAGCAAGGATGGTAGAAAAGTTTTCCACTTGACCTTGAGTTGAAATGAAGATCTGTATGCAGCATGGGGCAGCTAGATTTTTGGGATGCATCCTTTTTTCTCTCCATGGCACTTAAGCCATAAGGTCTTGTGGGCCTTCCCAGCAGCTCAGTGCATCCCAGGGCACCTGCAGAGCCAGGAGCTGGATTTTCCCTAGGGGTCACCTGCTGCAGAAGGGCACCTGCACTCTGTTCAAGTCCTGTAATGGTAATGGCAGGGGAGAACTGTGTGCCAACACAGGAACAAAAATGGTTTGGGATGTTGTAATTCTCCCAGGCATCCTAGGCAAGCCAGAAATTGGAGTTTATAATTTTGAAGAAGTTACTACACCCAGTTTGTTAGGATCCAATGGCCAAAATACTCAGAGTAATTTATGATTTTACCTGCTTAAAGCAAGACATTCGAGATGGCCTGATTTTCAGAATATGCTGAGCATCTGTGTTTTGATGTGCATTGAATTATATATCCCAAATCACTAGTAAGTCCCAGAAAATCTTGATTGTATTCTTAATTCGGTTAAATTGCCTGCATATACTCCACTGGTTCTGGCTTTGCTAGCTGAAGAATGGAAGAGGTGAAAGCTAAATATTGGCCATGTGTGTCATTCTCTTTGAAGAAAATGGGAGCCATGTGCACTCACCTAACAGCAATGTTTGGCCCCAACTATGATTTCACAGCTGGGCCCCAACTTCAGGAATGCCAAAGCACTAAATGACTCAATTGGAGTAATCTGATCAATGCTGTATTTTCACTGTGGATTTAAATTGCACACACAGCAAGAGCAGAGTTGGTTTTCTTCTCTCTCAAAATCACTTTTCTCTGCAGATTTGATAGCATAAATATGAAGTATTGCTCTCATCACACAAATAAGTGAAATGGCAGAAAACGTATGTCAAATAAAATGCACAACATTACGTCCTTTTTACTTTTTGGAGGCTGTTTAAGAAAACGGCTTCATTAATTTTGACTGAATAAAAGGTTCCTTTAAGGGATTTCAATAGGTGACAAGAAAAATGTTAATACGAATGATCAAGACAATGGAGGTTAAAACTGTTTTGCAAATATGTTTCTTTTATAGATCTCGGCTGTTGGAAGAGTTACAGAATAAATATACGGTAGTGCTGACATTCAGTGCTGTTTCATCTTAGCAAAGAGTTTTTAATAAAGAAAATTCTTTTTAAGGAATGCTTTCTGCAGCCAGTCTTCAAAAAGAGGTTTTCCCCCCTCCCAGTTTAATAAAATTAAAGTAATTTATGTCATATTGATATGTCGATATGTTTTTCAATAAACTTTTTCACAGAGATTTTTTAAAAAATTCTCTTCACTTTAAAAATTATAATTATATGTCTTCCTCCCACTTTGAAAATGGCACAAGGTGCTCATTTGCAGAGCTCTACTGTTCAAATCTTCACTGAGAATAGAAATGTCATGACTCAGTTAACAATGCTTTATTATTCACATTGATCTTTTTTTATAGTGTTCTTTATCTCAAAAACATTGTAAATCAGATATCTTCCTCCCACTCTTTTGTTCATTTGCAAATTTTTATTATTCTAGTTTAAAAAAGCAATGGAGTGTCAAGAGTCAGTGTATATTGTTTATGTTCTTTTTTGCTTTAAAATTACTTTTAACTATAAAAAGTAAGATGTATAGCAGGAAAAAAAAAGCTGGATTTAAAGATGCTTAAAAAAGAATTGAAGGGATCAGTGTGAATTTTATGCTGTTCTCTTACACCTTGGAGTTGTAACGACTTTGCAAGAAGGGGAACTGAGCAATTTATGAAAAGGTTTTTATGTGCTAAGTCCAAAGTCCCTGTTGCATCAGACATCATCATCTGTGTTAAAGGCTGGACATAATTCATGCCCTAAATGATCACAATAGCAAAATTCCCAGTGTGTTCACTGGCTGGTTTGCAGGGCCTGCCCAGAGCCCTTCCTGTCCATCACTCCCTGTCACAGCCTGCTGCGAGGTCCTCAGGAGCCCTCGGCTGATGAGCAGCAAGATAAATCACTGGATTGCCACAGGAACCTCACAGCTTTGGCACCAGTGTTAACTGCAGCAGAAACACAACATCAGTTGGTCAACAGGCAAGGCAACCCCTGAAACCCATGGGGCTGGATGTGGGATACAGCTGTGCACCCTTCAGGAGAGCTTTATCGGAGCCCTCAGGACTTGTTTGTAGATTGGCTCTCCCAAATTCCCATTCAGCCACTGTTTTCTTTCCCTGTCACATTTTTCTTAAGGTCCATATTTCTGTCCTGGCAGTCATGACTTTTTGAATGGCTTCCATGAGATAAATCTATTACAGGAATTGGGGATTGTCCAGGGAGCAGCAGGATCTCGTGGTATTTCACATACTTCTTGCTGTTAGGTAATTTTTTTAGTAATCTTTTCCCTGTTTTGAATTTTATGATCAGAGCATCTTGGCACCCTGTTGCTATTCCAGCAGGTCTTGAAAGAGATCGTCCTCTCTGGGAGTCACTGAGATAGGGTGGCTACACCTGAAGCTGTATTTAAGCCCCAGACTGGATTTTATTTTTGTCTTACTGAATTATAGAGTGGTTTGGGTTGGAAGGGACTGACCATCTAGTTCCAACCACCCACCATGGGCAGGGACACTTTCTACCAGACAAGGTTACTCCAAGCCCTGTGGAGCCTGGCCTTGAGCACTCCAGGGATGGGAAGGACCTTGTAGGTATGTGATGGCCCTATTATATGAAACAGCCTTAAAAAGTGTTGTAAATGAAGCTAAAGTCTGCTTTCCAAATACTTTTGTTTCTTTCTTTTTGTTTAAGACTGCACTTTGCTGACATATGCTAAAAGGGATAATTAAAAAACTCAGAATAATTAAGTCACAAACTGAACCTGAACTGAAACCACACAGCCCTGTCCTTCTCCCTCCAAGTGGAGGGCTTAGCAATGTTTGTTTTTATTAATGTCAGTAGGTCACCCCAGCCACCATATGTCTGTGCCAGTCCCTGTCCTCTTCCCCAGGCTGGGATTTGGGGTGCACAGCACCACACAGAGCCCCTGAGGCCACCCTCTGATGGGGCTGCCTGCACAGCCCTCACTGGCTGCTGGGGCAGATCCATCCCAGTGCTCATGCACAGCTTCTTGTTTTGCAGGGCTAATGCAAACCTCTCAAATTCTCTTTATTCCTCACTTCACAGAGTGAAACTGGAAGGTTTGGAGTATTGTCTCATTTGAATTGACCTTGCTGTTTTCAAAGCAGAGAAAAAACAAACTTTACAGTTGCTATTGTTGTTGTTGTTGTTGTTATTGCCTCGATGTCACTGCTGCATTAATTTGCTTTTCCTTCCTCTCATGGTTAATGACTCATCCCACAATGAGGTTAAGGTTGCCTGCCAATATGACCAAATTTCAGAAACAAAAACCTAACCTGAGCTGAGTAGCCAGAAGTGGACAGGGATTTATTTAATACACTGGCACAGTAACTAAAGGTAGGTCTCACCCATGGACATCTTTGTGTAATTGCTCACTCTTTAGCTGGGGAAATTTATAGGTAATATAAACCAGAAAATGCTGAGTTGATTACAAAAGATTTTTTTTCCATGTAAAACTCCGTGTCATTAAATTTGGAAAGCACTTAAAATTCTCGGTTTTATTTTTGGTAATCACTATGTATTGAAAAGTGAAAATATCAGAGGCATCTCTAGGCAGAATTTGTGAACTTTCCAATGAAAAGACAGCACAGTGTCTTCCTTTCGTGTCCCAAGGTCCTTGACAACTGTGCTGTTTTCTGAATGACACAGAAGTTGTCTGCCAAGAGTTTATTCCCAAAGCAGGCATTACACACAGTTATGGTCACAAAGATATCCTTGCACAGCATTAATGCCAGAGCTGCTCCGAGACTGTCAGCATTTTCATTTGGTGGGGGGAAACACCAACAAACCCACATGTATTAACACCATCAAACCCATATATATTCTTAAAATAAATACAAACATTTTAAATGCTGTGAAATAGAGCTGCAAATCACTGAAGATGTAGCATTTCTCACAGGTAGTCCTTAGAGCTCTACTGTTGGTAAATTGACATATGATAATATATGACTACAACACTCCATGTCTTCTAATAAGGTATAAAAGCTTTTCTTTGATTTGAACCCAATGGTGAGTGGAAATCTGTGAGAGTCTTATGTCTTCTGTGAGACTTTTCCAGCAAACACTTCCATTTGTTTCTCTCTTGCCTGCATGCCGTGCTGGAACACAACTGGGAGCTGGACTTGCACACTGTAATAAACATTATTAATGTTATTGCCATCTGAGCACCTCCCCAGGTGTTGCAGAACAGGCTGTGCTGGACTGTGCTGGAAAACTACTTATTTATCTTCACAAGGGCTTGATCCTGTACCACCAGATGTCAAAGAAAACAATTCCAGGGAGCTCAGATCAGGCTCCAAACCAGCCTCCAATGTGGTGGCCTTCTCTGGGTTTCTTCACTCTTTCCCTCAGAAAAAGGCACAGACAAAGCAATTAGCAATATCTGAAGCATGAGATGTATCATGCTTTGCATCTTTTCACAAATCCTTTTTTCCCCCTGCACTAAAGATGCAGAACATCTATTCTGGGGGCAGACAGATGACATCCACTGTTACTTATGTATGTAATAAGTACTCTTAAAATGGTGTAGTCTTGCCGGCTCTGGCAAAGGCAAACATGGTAAGTGCTCTGCTCACAGCATTAAACACACTTCTCTCACTGTGCAGTGCAAGAATGTGTTTAAACTCGCAGTCTATCACTATTCCTGGATAGTGTAGGAGAGTCAGGAACACTCAAGATGTCTTTTCCTGTGTATATTAACTTGTTCTGAAGAAAATAGTGTTCTTAGAAAACACGAATCTTATGGCAGAAGAAAGTTTTCTTCATGATTGTGCTACAAAGGTTTCTGAACAGCTGCTTGTTCCTTTGGGTGCATGAAATATGAGGTTCAGCCTGTTCAGAAGTGCAAACACGTAATTTCTTCTCACCGTGGCGCCTTCACTGTGGTCATTTCCACCTGGCTTTGTGATGCTGGCAAGTGCAGTAGTAGCACAATGTCTGCATTGTGTGAGCTCTTGGACAAGAGCTGTAGAGCTCCACAGCCCCAGGGGAATGCCAGTTTCCCCAAAGCTGTCTGTCCTGCTTCACCAGGAGCTCCATTCACAAGGAGTTTTGTTAGTTGGATGCGGGCAGTGAACACCAGAGTTTCGGGTGTTGCACCACCCACAAGGAGTGAAGGGCTGTTGGGCAACCTTCAGCAGGCTGGGCTTGCCAAGGCCACAGGAGTGGCACCCTTTGTCCATCCCCCTCGGGGCTGCCTGGCACAGGGACGGGTGAGAGACCAACGCCCTCCCCAACACTCCCTGACATCAAAATCATCACTGAAGTTTTGCACAAGTCTCAGGTGTACAACCTCTTCTAAGCGAGGAGGTCACAGCCCAGGCCCTGAGAGGAAGAAGTGGGTGTCAAAGAAATGGAAGAGGTGCCACTATTTGAACACAGATTAGGCAAAATCTAACCCCCATTAATCCTCCAGAGCAGGGCCACTGGTTTGTTCTTTTTCATTCTGTTCTGTATTCAAAGCAAGCACAGTTTTTTCTGTCGCTATACTGCTATTGTTAACAACTATAAATGTATTAAAAACACAGGGGCATTTTAGTATGTGTATTGTGCATAAGAAATATTGTTACATGACAAGCTCCAATTGGCAACTGAAAAGAGGTTTTATTGAAGGAAATAGCAGTAGCAAACAGTGAACTATGCAGAATAATGGTAATTGTTCCTTTAACATTGGCAGCGCGCGTTCACTTAATATGACTGCTCCTCTGTCTCTGCCTCATCCAGACCCAGAGGACCTGTTAGACAAGCAGGCAGCCACCTCTCTCTGGGATCAAGCTGTCAATGCAAACTTGCTTCCTTTCTATTTCTCCGAGCTAAGCCATACCCCCAGAGCTCCTGAAGCTTTTCCTGAGTGAAAGCTTTAAAAAAGCTCCATTCTAAATTACATCACACGAGCTGTTCTCTTCAGACTGACAGAACAAAAGCAGGAGTGGGGGGGGGGGGGGGGGGGGAGTAG